>JANHFL010002530.1:238715-251262 GCA_032468155.1 Oxyrhabdium leporinum | reverse complement strand
TTTGTTAAACTTTAGAACTTGCTTTCACTTTGCCTCCTATCACTTCTGCTCAATAAAAAGTATCATGTTTGAAATTCCAAGTTTCAAGAGTTCTACTTTCTTGAGTTAGAAGGAGAGGGGGGGCTGACATAGGGTTATTGTATTTCACTGAATGTGTGAGAACTCTCGCTGTCATGAATGATAAGTATATATATCTATGACAACAAAAATCCAAATAATTAAATAATGGTTTTCCCAGAGGCAGTGTTGGCTGTTATAACTAGAGAAACAGAGGGAGAAAGAAGATAGATAACTTCAGATTATGGATTTGGAGACAGTTTCAGAAAGCACAATGAACTGTAAGAATACCCAATCAGTTTATTCAAAACACAAATAAAATAAAGTAAAAATAAAAGTTATTGTCCCCTTGAGACAATAAGCAGGGGTGGGCTTCAAAATTTTTAGCAACAGGTTCTCTGCCCAGTTGCTGGGTGGGCATGGCCATGGTGGTTGTGGCCTAGTCAGCCACCTGCACCATGGCAGGGGGGCGTTTTTGCCCTCCCCAGGCCCCGGAGGCTTTTCTTGAGCCTCCGGGAGGGCAAAAATGGCCTCCCCGGACTCTGGAGACCCTCTGGAGCCAGGAAACTGGGAAGCCCATTTTTTGGCTTCCACGGGCTCCAGAGGCTTTCCTTGAGGCTCTGGGTGGGCAAAAACAGCCTCCCACGGCTCCGGAAGCTCTCTGGAGGCTGGAAATGGGCCCGTTTCTGGCCTTCCTGAACTTCTGGGAGGCCTGTTTTTTCCCCTCCCCGGGATCCAGAGGCTTTCTTCGAGCTCTGGGAGGGTGAAAATGGCTTCCCAGGGCTCCAGATGCCCTCCGGAGGCCAGAAACTGGCCCATTTCCTGCCATCTGAAGCCTCCAGGAGGCCCGTTTTTCACCCTCCCCGAGCATCTGCGCAGGCCCTGCACTTACCTGGGATCCAAAACAGGCCATGTAGAGACTCCTGTGAGGGGTGGGGTGGTGGGCATGGTGGGGCAGGGCCAGCCTAGGGTGGGGTTTATTGGTTCACTGAACCCGCTATAAAATTAGCTACCGGTTAGCTATGGGTTCAACCAAACCCAGGCAAATCCGTAGCAGCCCACCCCGATAATAAGTACCAGGAAGAATATAGGAAGTTTGGAGCATGTGATCTAAGAAGTTGGTTGATTAGGAAAATACATGTGTTTATCAAGGATGAGGGAAAGATTATTTATTTAATTTTAGAAAAAGAAAAAGGCAATATATAACATAGACCAGGAGTGTCAAACTCAAGGCCCGCAGGCCAGATCTGGCCCACGGGGTGCTTAGATCTGGCCCATGGCACCACCCTGGAAACAGCAAAGGAGCAGCCTGTGGTGCATCTGTCAGTGAAAACATGAGGGCCATGTGTGGCCTTCCTAAGCTCTGTTTTCACTGGCAGAGGGTCGCAGCTGAAAATGGAGCTTGGGAACTTGCCATTTTCACTGGCAGAGTGCTAGGGCCTCCATAGGCGCCCCTGACATGAGTGACGTTGAGCTGGCCATGCCCACTCTGGTCCCCCGAGGTCAAACACAACCCTGATGCAGTCCTCAATGAGTTTGACACCCCTGACATAGACAGATGGGATCAAGGACATCCCGGATGGGCTATCCAATAATAGTTGCAGATTTTCATCAGGGACAGGTCAGGCCAGGGATAGGCACCAGGAGTCAAGAAAGATTTGATGGCACGTAACTGTAGGATTTTTATAGATAAGGTCTAGGTTAATTAATTCCCTTGTGGGCCAGGAATGAGTAGAATGTCATTAATTCCTTGCAAAGTTCACTTTAGAGTTATTTTCTTTTTCTTTTCAGTTTTGTTTTTAATACTGTCGGATTTGGTTCAGGAATTCCTTTTAATTTCATCTGCTCTTTTCTTTATACCCCAGGCAGCTTGAAACAGATAGCAAGTAAATAAAGAGAGAACAATTAAGTACTACCAGATGGTGAAAAATGCATGTTAAGTAGTTGGTTTAAATGGATAAATGTACTCAAATGGCTGGACCTATAGCAGAAGGCATTGAAGGGCTTGGAAAAGAAAACACTCTTGAAATCCAGGCCGAATGTCATTAGTATACTATTTAATATCCTGACTCATAATTCTGGGGGAGGAGAAGCGGGGAGAAAAGCTGGAAAGAACAATGCTTTAAGATCTGAGCCTGTATTTTTAACTTTCATTTGAGCCACTCAAAAGGAAAATAAATGAGAAATGCAACATCACTGCTGAGTTCATGCAGAAGAATAAATCAAGAGTAGGTACTGGCTTATTAATTTAGGAGAACTGAATCATTCAGTGGAAAAATCTACCGATTTTCTGGTTTTGTGAGAAGAGCTAGGGTATAATAATGCATCATTTATTTTCCTCTTTGTTTTGGTTATTTAACATGTAAAAGAATGTTTGCTTCCTTTGCTTATGTCTATATATCTGATAGCTCATAATTACCTTATTGTATTTATGAAGTTCACTGAAGATAGATTTACACATACAGCAGAATGAGGTATTAGAAATACTAAAAAAAAGTTCCTTATTTATTCATTTTCAGATTTATATGCTGCTCACTTCTTTTGGCTCCAGGGAGCTTACCACTACTATGTACTACTACTAAAAACATGTAATTATGAAATGCATAAATAACTTAAATAATTGCAAGGCCTGACTAAAGAAAAAAAGAAATAAAAAGTGTTTTACTTCTCTTCTAATAAAAATGAGGGAACTTTCAAGTTTAATGGCAAATTATTCCATGGTTTAGGCTCTCCTAAAGAAAACAGGCAGCTGATTATATTGCCAGATATCACCTTCAAATGATGTCCCACTGATGACTTTAGAGAAAGCAATAAATTGGACAGAAGCAAGCAGTCCTGCAAATTTTTGGGGAGGTCCAACCCTGGTCAGACACAATGGTTAGTATCTTAAGTTCAGTTCAGAAAGCAACCTGCAAACTGTTTAAATCTGGTAGCTCCTAGAAGCACCATTCAGATGATAGATAATGTTGGAGACTATCGTATTAGCATATAATGTTGTATGTAAAATGTGATGGATTTAAGAATAGTTTTCCCATTCTATCCAGAGATAGTGCCAGACCAGATGGGTAGGAATGATATAGATCATCTCTAAATTGTACCCTCTTTGCTCATTCAAGATTCAATTATGGGCACACACCAGCAGCTTGGACATCACAGATAGTTAGTACTCCTCCCTTCTCTGCCAGTGAACAGGACTTTTAAAAGGTCACAAGTGCAGTGAAAAAAGTCCACTTAGCACATTTTACTCAGTGCAAATGGTATAATTATCTTTTGCTTGATGGATCATTGATATTCCTCCCATCTTTAAAAGACTTATTTTCTGTTATAAACACTTTATTTTTAATTGCTTGCTAATTAGGGTGGAAAAGAGAAAGGGAAGGTAAAAACACCTAAGCTAAAAATAGGTGTCCCCCCCTCCTCAAGCACCATTTAAACAAAAGCCTTCTGGTTGCTAGATAAAATATCCTCCATTCGTCACGCTCATCCCCTGCAATCATGTACATCTTTTTTCTTTGAAGAAAAAAAAAGTTCTTTCAGACTTCCCTTTTATCTTAGTTTAAGATGCTGTTTGTGACCCATTATGCAAAGCAATTTTTTTCATGACCACTTTTTCAGAAATCAGGTAATGCTAGTAAATTGCAGGAACCTTTATTTCTTCGCATTTTGTTTCGTTTCATTTTATTTCTCCTCTTATAACATCATTATAGGATTTAAAACACCTATGGATAAATCTCACAGAGCATGAACAATGATCCCTTAAGTACCCTTAGTCCATCTTTGATGTTTTATTGCTTAAAAAGAATGGAGCCTTACTATGGTACTTCTGGCAGAGACAGTACATAGAGTCTTCTGCTAAAGAGCCCAGGCCATCCCCTGGACCCAGGTTTTTGCCCTAGGTTTGATTCATTGTTTTAATTTGTTTTTTACTGGTTTTTAATATTTTTTCTTTCCCTTTGTTTTTGGTTATTTATTGATATGTACTTTTTTGTTATTTTAACTCTGTGAGTGACCCTATAATACATGTGAGATGGATAGATAAACAGGCAGGAGCAGAACCACTGTAACTGTAAAACAATTCAAAGACCCCATTCCACCAGGTACTCCTGAAAATCACAACCGTCCAAAACTTCTCCATCTTCAGCGAAGAGAACCATCTCTTTCCAATCGGGGGCCTATAAGGCTGTGAAAACGCATAATCGCATAGGTTTCCTGAGTGGGATAGGGTTTCATTAGTAAGTCTTCTATGTTTTAGGCAAGACAGACCCACTCCCTTTAATATAGAACAAGTCTTTAAATCAGTAAGTCCTTAAATCAATCTCTTCCTTCTCATGAATATCTGTAAGAACAGTATGAGTGTAAAAGGCTAGAAAAAGCAGCTCTTCTCCATCCACTTCTGTTCTGCTTTTATTTTTTATTTTTTTAACAAGCAGACATAGAGGACCTGTTTTAGAACATGCAAGACTTTGTCAGCCAGGCAATCATGCTTCAATTAATAGGAATCTGTTTGGGTTTTGTCCCCTCATTTTTTTTTTCACTCAGCTAACCAAGAAAAATAAAAGCTTCAACACAAGCAAGAGCAGGTGGGAGAGGCTGCTGGGGCTGATATGTCCCTGTGTTTGAAGATTTTTGTTAAGAGAAACAAGAGCCCAGTTTGAGGAAGAAGGCAGCAAAGAGAAGTTGAATCATAAAGAGACCATGAAGACAAACTGAGGCAACAGCGAGCATCTAAAAGGAAAGAAGAAACTGTCTTAGGATAAAGAAAGCAGTGAGTAAAGAAGCCACTGTCTGACAGAGAGGTAAAGGTAGCTATCAAGTTTCTTGTCCAGCAGACACCCAGCAAAGAACAGTGGCAGAAAGCTGGTAGGATAAAAGACCAGGAAATAGGGACAAGTTCATTTAACTTGAAATAAAAGTTGAAACATGGTCAGAGAGAATGTAGCCATGCTTAAAGACCAGTCACCAGTTTTGGCAAACACTGTGTAATAACTTGGTTTATCAGCAATTTTTTTGTATGGATTAAACAGGAACCTGGAAAAGGAAAAAAGCATTTAAGGCTCAGGACTTAAAGATAAAGGAAAGTACAAGAGTGCTTTAGTCAAAAGGTTAATAGGAATAAGCCTGAGGGTTTGAAAATAGATAAACTAAGCATAGGAGCAGAAAATGGGATTAAGACTTTTGTAACTGTTGAGTAACAAATAAACCCTACAAGGGTCAAACACTGTCCTATTTATCATCTTGCTTTTGTCTGGAATATCAAAACATATATCTGTGACATGGGCGGATGTTGAGCATATAGATGATAGCTTTTCTTTAGGTTACTGTTTTAACTGGTCCTCCATCCCTGCAGATTTTTACCTCAGCCATCAGTCTAAAACTGACATGATGGTGATTTGTTCATGACAATAAAGTCATTCTTCTACACATCAATCTGTTCTTTGTTGTACTGTGACTTCAGTCAGCACCAAATGGGACAGTTCATGATTATCACAGAACTGCTCCTCAGTGGAGAATCTCAGTGCAGACACTGAAATCTCCCAGGTTAGAAAGCTGAGACAAATCTAGTGCCACCCTGGATCACCCTGGCTAGATCAGGGAAAAGACTTCTAGAGAGTTGGGGGTATCTGCAGCAGCAGCGAATCAAAACTATGAATTCTGGAAGAAGATCTAGTCAATCGGATAATGTTCCTACAGATCAGGTGTGCACAACATACAGCCCACAGGCTGAACAGTGCCCTTCAAGCAATCTTATGTAGCTGGCCCATGTCTTTTGAAAATAACCAACACCCTGGGCCCAAGCATCCTGCCAGTACAAAGGATCCATTGCTATTGCCTTTTCTTTTATAAAGATAGAGCAGGGGTGTCAAACTTGATTTCATTGAGGGTCACATCAGGGTTGTGTTTGACCTTGGGGGGCTGGGGTGGGTGTGGCCAGGGTGGGCATGGCCAGCTCAACATCACTCATCGAGGCTCCATTTTTGGCTGTGATGGCCTCCTGCAGCCCTCTGACAGTGAAAACAGAGCTCAGGGAGGCTGCATGCGGCCCATCCAGGATCCATTTTCAGTCGTGATGGCCTCCTCAAGCTTCATTTTTACTGGCAGAGGACTGCAGGAGGCTGTTGCAGCTGAAAACTGAGCTCGGGAGGGCTGTGTGTGGCGCTCCTGAGCTCTGTTTTCTCTGGCAGAGGCACCACAGGCCAGTCCTTCACTTTTTCCAGGGCGGCCCCGTGGGCCAGATCTAAGCCTTGAGTTTGACTCCCCTGACCTAGAGTCTCCAAAGCCTTCAGACCTTACCAGCACTGCCAGCTCCATCGCTGCCACCACACAGCTAGATGCCAAACTGCTGATCAATAAGCCTTGTTCGACTTTGGTTTGATGAATGTTATGCATACAGGCAATAAGAGTTTATAAACCATAGTTTGTGGCTCTGTTCGTTAAACAAATCCATTCCATAATAGTTTATTTAATAAACCATTGTTAAACAGATCATGATTTAGTAAAAGAAGAATAGAACTCTTGGCTAGATGCTAGTTCAACCTTCCCTGCAAAACCCAATTTGTGCTTCTAGACAGTGAGAGAAGCCTGTTCAGAGCTGTTCAGACAGCTGTTTTCTTTTAGAGATGATGTCCTTGGCTACAAGCTTAAGGCAGAAGCAACCATGATGTGGATTCTTCTAAGTTTATCCCCCCTCGACCTTTTTAAAAAAATTGAACAGCACATTAGATTTTTATAGAAAGCGAGATTCAATCTGGGCTTTAATCCTTTTCATAGGTTGCACATCTGATAAATACACAGTTGAACTCTATTGATATGAAAGACATCAAGATAATTTTTCAAATAGCTTCTGTGCCAGTATTTCAGTTGATTAACTCACATTATTTCAATAGCTAGCTCAAAGGGAAAAACATCACCAGCATTATTTGGTGGTGGGTAGAGTAGCATTTTCAAAAGTAATCTTGTTTTCTTTAAAACATAGACTATAAGGTAGGACCAGAAAAACCCAATGTACCCAGAGGAGTTAATATCTTAGCTATGTGAGTGTAGCTTTATATTATTTTTAACTGATTTTTCACAAAGATACATATTTACTTTTTATATCTTATCTGTTTGTTATAATGTACTGTGGTGCAGTGGTTAGAGTGCAGTACTGCAGGCTACTTCTGCTGACTGCCGGCTTCCTGCAATTTGGCAGATCGAATCTCACCAGACTGACTCAGCCTTCCATCCTTCTGAGGTGGGTAAAATGAGGACCCAGATTGTTGGGGGTGATATGCTGACTTTGTAAATCGCTTAGAGTGGGCTGTAAAGCACTATAAAGTGGTATATAATGTAAGTCTAAGTGCTATTGCTATTGTTATTTTTTCTATCTTAATGTGTGATAATTAATTATCCTATGTGTTAAGTTTTTTAAATTGCATCTTTTGTGCTATTGTACATCCATGGGCTTCACAAAGATAAACTATTCTTAAAAAATGAAATTTTAACTCTGAATATTTCTTTTTTATATCATAAGCCAATTGATACCATGAATGAAAATAAGAGGGGGGGAAATCCTGACTCAGAACACAGTATTTTTAATGCAGGATAGAATTTTTTTTTCTCAATTGAAAGATAAAATGATGTATCTGTGTATCATGAAATTTTAAGTGTCCCAAAGAATATAATCTCTGATGACATTTTGAGACAAAATATCATGCCCCAACTAAATTAGACTATAATGAGAAAAAAAACGTAAAGTTGCTAGTTTACTGAAAAATCTCACTAGAGATCAATAGGCTTTCAAAAATATAAGCTGCGAAAACAAAACAGCTTCTAAAGTGATCTTTAAAATTGGAAGGAAAATTGCTATTGGGAAATATATTTTAGAGAAGACAATTTTTAAAGAAGTTTATTCAGATCACTGTGTCTATTACATGCCCAGGGGGAAAAAAAAAGGTAATATTAGTATTTCCTAAATGACCATTGAAGGAGTTGCTGACATTTTTTTCCAATCTTAGTAATCAATAGCTGAGAAATCTAAATAATATCTGTTTTATTCATTGATTGTAGACGAATGTATAACTGCTAAGTATGTTTTCATATTAAATTTAAACAAATAAATTTTAAGGACATTGTACAAATAATCACCTTTTAAGGGGAAGTACTACAAATTCTGAAATCACGAAGGAGCTTTCTGGATTCTATAAGTGGCCCCACAATTGGAATATAATGTGAGATGAATTACATAAATGTCTTAGAGAAACAAATAAACAAACACTGAAGCTTGACCTCAAGAATTTGATGGGGATTGGCAGTGATGGGGCATCAATTGTAAAATGCAAAAAGTTTGGAGGTACTACATCAGATGAGAAATAGCCAAACAGCACTGCATTATTTATTTGTTTATTTTCTATAGTAAAATTATAAAATTTAATCATGTGATGTCAGTGGTTTCCTCCACTGTTAACTATCTCTGTAGTAGTGAACTAACACACAAAACTTTCCAAGCATGTCTTCAAGTAGCAAATGTTGAATGTAATGAGCTAATTTATCACACAGAAGGAAAGTTGTTGAATCAAGGACATGTGCTTCAACATGTGTTACTGTAAAAGGGGAAAGAGGGAACCAACCTATTTTCCAAAGCATCAAAAGGCAGAACAAGAAGCAATGGATGGAAACTAATTAAGGAGAAACCAACCTAGCACTAAAGAGAAATTTCCTGATAGTGAGAACAATTAATCAGTGGAACGACTTGCCTCCACAGGTTGTGAATACTCCAACACTGGAGATTTTAAAGAAGATATTGGACAATTATTTGTCTGAAATATTATACAGTTTCCTGCTTGAGAAGGGGTTTGGACTAAAAGACTTCCAAGGTCCCTTCCAACTCTGTTATTCTGTTAAAAGACAGAGTAACAAAATGCTTGCAAATGAATTAAGAACATTCAAAGAGTTAAAAGATGAAGGATGGAACTATGACCTTTTTTCCTTTTGCTGTGTCACTAGTCATCTAAATAAGCCAAATCCTCAGCTTCAACAAAAGATCAACTAATTTTTAAAATTTATAGTTCAATAACAGTGTTTAAAATGAAACTGTAAGAGACAATTCAAGAAAGAACTGGGTCACTTTCCTATCTGTTCTCACCACATCTTTAATGTAGTGTAGTGTACTGAGCTAGGAAAAAAAAATGAAGAGCATATTAGCTTTCAAACTGAAGAATTTGACAAAAGGTTTTCTTTGACCGACAAAGAAGAAATTCAATTAAATATAACTGAAAATCTATTTTTTTTTGCAAATCCAGAAGAAATATTGCTAGATTTCCAAATAGAAATAGTTGAACTGTAATATCCAGAAACTCATAAAACAAAATTTAAGGAAAGAAGTTTGATTGCCTTTTACAAATTTATAGAGAAAGAAAAGAAATTTAAAAATTCACTGAAAACGCTTAGAAACCTTTTTTGTAAGTCCATATATACAGGAATAAATATTTTCAGTCATGAACAACAACAGTGTTCTTCTATCGCTAGAGAACATTTCCAAGACACTTTAAGAATACTGACCTACTATTTAACACCACTATATAAAACCTTGTTGAGAAAAGTTGCATCATATCACATTGTTGTTCTTAAATAAACAGCAGTGTCATATTCTTCATTTTATTTAGTAATTTTATTTAGTAATAAACATTTGTTTCTTCTCAAAGCTATTCCCTTGTGCCCCAAGATTATTTTTAAAGTATCAAAGTGCAGGCCTGATCTAGAGGGACATGCTGAACAAATAGTTGAACTTGGAAAGAGAAATTAAGTAGCCCATAAATTTATTTTAAAGTTATTCTCTGGTGACTTTAAAAATATTTTGAAGCCCTCTTTAGTATGGGAAAACAATCCTTCCTGCCTATCGGTGCTAATGACTTCCCATTGTCAACCCTGAAGCTGACCTGTCTGCAACCATTTCAATGCTTCAGTGTTGCCACACTGGAGCTGAGGAATAGGGAGAGAGGGGATAGAGATAGCTGGGTTTTGTAGCCAAAATAAAATACTTTCCCCTGGGAATCAAGGACATACTAGCACCTGGACAGAGAGATGTTTCCAGGCAACTGGAAGGCACCTTGATTGGACCATGTGATTGATTGTTTGGGGAAAGGGAAAAACTTTTGCTTTTAATTAGGTGAAAACCGCAGGAACCTTCACAGTCAGTTTTCACCAGAACTGTGCCAGTGTGATATATCCAATAATGCTATTCTTTGAGGAATCTACTTACCTTCGAGGTTAACTTGCCTTGGGGTGCATTACTTGGAACCCTGTCACCTGTAACCATGAGGACAATCTTATACTGGCTGATTTAATCAGCCAAGATGATCAAGAGTCAGATAAACAGATAATAAGCTTTATCTCTCTCTACCCAACCTTCTGATATCAACAAGATATCCATTTTTCAAGAAGCAGTGTAGTGGGAATAACGACATTTCAGAGAAGTTTATTACTTCTGGGGATGGTGGCACCATTTTGCCTACCCCGTGAGCCATTTTTGAACGTTGACACCCATAGCACTTGCTTTTACTAATCACATTTTGAGGCTGCCCAACTCCTTGATGACTCTGGGGGCTTACATTTCAAAGAAAACAACAAACATAAAAAAAAATCATGTCCAATTGGGAGGACAGTAGAGGAGAAGGAAGATAACCATTTTTTATTCCTGTTCTGTCTGCATATGTCCCAGGTAGTCTCTGCAGAGGCTGTACAACTCTCAATGACAAAAAAATGCTTTTTCAACAGTGTCTGCATAAGCAGTATCTGTATAAGCAGTATCTGCAGTGATACCAAAAGACAACACACAAGGATGTTAACCACACAAAAATTGCAATTATGTAATTGCATCCTGATGAATGATACAAGTAGACATGTCAAATTATATTATGGCATGACGTCAGCATGTACACTTTATCCTATGTTTATTCCATGGAGACTCATTGCCCATTCCTGTTCTAAATATGCAGAATACAATCTTGCTACCATATTATCACTGAAATAAAATACTGAGCTTTGTTTAGAAGACAGTACAGAACCTGAGATACCACTAAAGATCTACAATGACAGCTCAGCACCTTTTGTACTCTGTGATTTCCAGACTTCAATATCCTACAGAGATCATTGTTCTAGAGCAACTGGAAAGTTTATGAACACAGATCCTATTCAATCTTTACTTTGGCCTATTACAGTGCCAAAAATCCTTAGAAAATGTGCTTATTATGTTCCTATTTGATACCAGTTCAATTCAAATCAATAGAACTTTAAAATATTTTATCAATGTCCTACAGGCAATAACAATGTAGAATAATCCCCTGTAATTACTGAGAATTTACATTTGTGATGTTCAGTTGATAATAAATCAAAAGAATTCCTCAGCTTTATGACCTTAACCTTTAAGGCACTAACCTCTCTCTCAAGCCAATTTGCTCTTTTCTGAACTTTGCAAAACTTTTGCATTAACCTTCTATTATAGCCTTCCTCTTACAAAGCTATTTGGTTAATTTCCTTCATCACTCTGAACTTTTTCTGGGCCCTTTGCCACTGGGGAACAATAAATTGCAGATTAGTTGCCCAGGGTCCTCTGCAATCACCAGTGGAGGTGTGTGCTTATTTTCTCCTGTTGAATCAAATCACCAGACTTCCTGCTCTGTAAAAATACAGACTATGTTATGATGGGAGACCATTCTGTGCATAATGTTTTTGGCCAAAACAAAACAAAAACTTTAAATTGAGTATGATACCCAGAAAACATCCTTCTTTCCATCCCATTCATTCAGTTGTAAATACAATAGAAAGAGTAATGATTCTTGGTGATAATATTTATCTCAGATAGTTTTTCCAGTTTGACAAAGTCCTTTGCTTTCAGTTATGTTACAGACAAAAGTGGCCAGCTATAACTTCCACTTCCCAAAATATTATATTTGTCAACTAATGAAACAGGAATTCATAATTTGTTTGTTTGTTCTATTTTTAGAGTAACCCCCTCATCAGCACAAAGTACAACAAATAGCAAGTATTTTATTAGTATATGTCAGAAAGTGCCAATTGACCACAAGGGCAAGCAAATTATGGAAATGCAACTGGTCCAAAAAGATTGAGCATCTTGAGATACCGGTATTAAAAAGTGATTGTCAAAGGCAGCGGGAGTTCAATCCTCTACAGCAGAGATTCTTAAACTGTAGATTGCCACCTCCACAAGTATCATTAACAACTTTGAAGAAGGTTGAATTTTTTTTTAATTGCTCCAGGCATGATAATTTTGCTCAGACTTTTGAATATTAGTAAGTTTGTAAATTGGTTCCCTCCTGCTTTTTTCTCTCTCTTATGAACCACAACCGTTCTGCATCTTCTAGAATAGAATAGAATAGAATAGAATAGAATTCTTTATTGGCCAAGATTTGACACAGAAGGAATTTGTCTTTGGTGCATATGCTCTCAGTGTACATAAAGAAAAAATAAAATACATTCATCAAGAATCATAAGA
>JANHFL010002530.1:218656-230632 GCA_032468155.1 Oxyrhabdium leporinum | reverse complement strand
ATCATCAAAGGTCACATTCTCCAATCCTCTCTCGAAGCCAACTTCCTCTTTCCTCTTGTCACTCCTCTTCCAGGTGCCATTAGGATGGCCTTGACACACTTGAAAAGAATGTAGTTTTGACTACTAACCCCTCTAAGTGTATGAGAAATAACCTCCTCCCTAATTCCCATATACTAATCTGTGGCAGCCTGCAGAGGCCTCCCAATTATGGCTTCCAGGGCTGATGATGGGTTTACCTACTTGAAGTAGCTTGACTTATTCAAATGGACTAGGAAAAGTAATGTGTGATGCCACAAGTAACAGAAGTGGCCACTCTTTGGAATGGCCTTTTGAACATCAAAAAAGGTCTACTTTTGTTAAAAAGCAGTTCAAGATAGAGCTCTTCTAGGGAGGCATTTGGGGCCTAATGCCATTATTCTGCTGGATTTTTTTTCTCACAGGGGGGGTGGGGGGTGGAAGGGATTTTTTCTACTCCTTCTGCCCAGAATAATACAGGTAGCCCTCAACTTGCAACCATAAGTTAGTGACCATTTGAAGGTACAATGGCACTGAAAAAAGTGACCAGTTTTCACACTTATGATTATTACGGCATCCCATGGTCATGTGATCAAAATTCGGATACTGTAAGGTCCCGCCTCGCAGGTCCTCTCAAGAAAGCAGAACTCCTGACTCATTTAGCATTTCAAAAGGAACTTTTATTGAAAGACAAGGATAGCAAAGGAGATCTAGGCAGGATCTGAGATTTCCTGCTCAAAACAGTAAGTTAAACTATAACAAGCATAGCCCCTCCCAATGTCCAGTCCACAGGTGGCGAAGATGTTTTGAGAACCCCAGGCATAGAAAGTGATATCTGTCATTCTCCCAGCTGCTTCGGTTTCGCTTTCTCTGTTGCCGAGATAGCACAGTAGGCTCTAAGCACATTCTGTTCCTCCTCCCTATGATGATAGGTTGTAAACTGCAGCAAAACTCACTTAACAACTGTCTTGCTTAGCAATGGAAATTTTGGGTTCAGTAGTGCTCGTAAATCAAGGATTACCAATACTTTCAGCATTTTGCTAGGCATGTGTACAAATTTAGGGTGGGTGATAGGTTGTTCTATCACCTCAGTCTTTAACCAGCTGGAGAATTAAGGAAAATTAGCCATGATGATACTGCTCTGGGTAAGATTTTATGTAGAAATTGAGAAAAGGAAACATCTGGAGGGTGAGACAAATGAGAGAATTGAATAGATAGACCAAGAAAATGAATGAAAAAGAGAAGCCTTGGAAAAAAATGTTCAAGACAAAGTGAAAAGATAGTGTCTGATGACCCAGGAAGAGAAACAGTGGAACACAGTTAAAAAAAAATGTTGAGGTATTCATCTATCACTCCAATCTTGAACATAGTTTATTTCTCTAAAAGAAGAATAAGTTTTGTCTCTACCCTCTTCTTTCAGTTAACCCTATCCTTAATTTAGTGTTACTGTTGCATATGGAATGACACAATCTACAAAGCAGCATCCTTTCATAAATCAATCTTTCCTTAATAGTAAATGTGACTTTTGCAAATGTTTCAACCAATGACAGCATGAGGCTTTGCTAATACAAGGCAGTAATTTGAATCCAATCTTAATCACCCTGAGAGTAGACCCACTGAATCGATGATGCTAAATTGATTGATTGAAATCCAGATCCGAGTCAAAGTAACGTACTTTCTTGTAGCAGGCAAATTGACAGAATCCATACAGATTGAAAAGTGTCTCAAAATTTAGACAGTCTGCTGAAATTCTAATTAAAATTGAACATAGCCAGACCTAAATATAGCTTTTTCTGCATAGAGACAATTCCAATCAGTTTGAAATCTTGGTTTTTAAGAAACTGTGGAATCTTAAAATCAATGCGCACTGATGTTTCAGCACCTCATAAAATATAGTATGGACGCAATAGCGTGTAGATACAGAACTACATATTTACTTGTCTATCTCTCCTGAGAGGATGTAACCATGTAGATGTTAGTCTTTCTCTATCCTTATAATGTGTTTTCTGCAAATAAATGTCTGTTCCTTTGTAGTCATAAAGTCTGCTGCATTAATCTTTGCTCAGATTAGATTCCCACCTTCAGGATGCTTAACACATACTCTCAGAACATGTTAATCTCCATATATAACATTTTTTATATAAGCAGAAAATGCAACATTGGACCTATTAAGCATTAATATCAAACATTAATATTTACAGTATTTATAGGCTCCTCCAGCCTATATGGTAAAAACTCTAACCACTGTGCCACTGTGCCACCAGACTACTTCTGCTGCCTGCTGGCTGCCTGCAATTTGGCAGTTCAAATCTCACCAGCTCAAGATTGACTCAGCCTTCCATCTTTCCGAGGTGAGTAAAATGAGGACCCAAATTGTTGGAGGCAATATGCTGACTTTGTAAACTACTTAGAGAGGGCTGTAAAGCACTGTAAAGCGGTATATAAGTGTAAGCGCTATTCCTATTGCTAAAGGTAAATGTTTGCCCCATTCAGCCTTGTCCAACTCTAGGATGTATGTGCTCATCTCTGTTTCTTAGCTGAGGGAGTCAACATTGTCTGAAGACCTTTTCCCTGATCCTGTGACCAGTTCCTGTGACTATATGCTGAGGTGCACAGAACACTGTTACCTTCCCACTGAAGTGGTACCTATTAATCTATTTGCATTTGCATGCTTTCAAACTTATGCAACCTATTATTTTCTTCTTTCTTTTTTCACCATTCTCTTGACAAAAATCACATAAACTTAACAACTCATTAAATAAGTAAATGATATACTTAAATCTATGTCCTTTACCACTTTGGTTGTTTTAAACATGTTTGATTTCTTCTGTGTTTGCCAACATCACTACCCAAATTTTATTATAAAATCATTGGAAGGGATCTTGGAGATCGCTTGGAGATTCCTCTCATGGTCAGGAAATTCCCCATTTTAATTTTGAATTCCTCTCTATATAGCTTCTATCCATTGGTTCTTATCCCACTCTCAGGCAGTACAGACTTTAAATCCACATTCCCTTCCCTGTGATTACCCTTCAAAAGTTAGAAGATTACTCTCATGTCTCCCCTTAGCCTTTTTTCCCCCCTTTGGTGTAAAGATGTTTGGGTTTGTAATCATGCTTCAAAGCTTTCAAGCTCCTCACCATTTTTGTTGCTCTTCTCTATATACTTTTCAATTCCTCAATATTCTTCCTATATTTATGGCAACCGAAGATGAACACAGCATTCCAGTTGCAAACTGACTAGTGCATTTTAGAGTAGAACAATCATTTCCCATTATCTCAACAATATACTTCTGTTGGTGTAGCTGAAGATGGTTCTTGGCTCTTTTAGCACCTACAACATACTAGTGCTTCATCCTTAATCTCTGATCTCTAAGGTACCTATATCCTTCTCACAAGTACTACTGCGGAACTATGCAGAAACTATATATTTTTTAATCTGCTTTTTCCTATCTATAATACGTGGAGAACCCTACATTGCATCACATTTCTCTGAATTCTGATGGAAAGGTTCAATGTTCAAGACCTTTTAAATCTGTAAGTTGTCCTTCCAACCAGCTGGCCAGTGGGAGACTGAGATGTTATCAAATTTGGAAAACATTCCTTCTGTCCCTTCATTTTAGCTGTTTATAAGAACAATGGCCAAGAGAAACTCTGAGGTACCACCTGCATACCTTTCCCCATGTAGAGATAGATTCATTAAGGACCACACACTGGATATGGTTCTTCAACCAATTGCAAATCCATCTGATAATGGAACCATCATTCCCTTTTATCAAGAAGTAGATTATAGTTATGCCCTGCTGAAGACTAGGCAGACTATATCTATAACATTTCTTGTTCTACTAATCTCATCATTTGTTAAAAAAAAAAAATAAGATTTATTTCACATGACCTTTTTAAAATAAACCCATACTGGGTTCTCATTAGTACCTCACTATTTTCTAAGGACATGCAAATTCACTAATTGATTATCTTTTTTACAATTTTCACAGGTATTGATGTCAAGCTTATATTGTACCATTTCTTCAAAATCCTGCTTTGAAAAATCTACTGCACTTTTAATGTACCTATTGCAGTATTCACCTTGAATAAGCAGGTTAATATGTAAGAATAATGTAGGTACAATGTATCTTTTATAATATATCATCAAAGAGTTGTTACCTAATAAAAATAGATGCCATATAATTTATAATTTGATTTTCAAGCTTAAGAATAACAAATTTTGTTCTCATAAAAATTGTTTCTTTTGTTCATCTTCTTTTCATAGAGAGATGATTAGACATAGATCAAAAAGTCCTGGGATGAAAATCCAGTTACTTATCATGATTTATGGGTAACTTGGAGCAAAACCTTCTTGCTCAGTGGCTTATTATGAGAATAAGAAAGAAAGTAGATATACTGAGTTGACCCATTGGGAGGAAAAGTGTGATAAAAATATGATGGATCAATGTGGAATTCTTCTGGGATGCACTTAAATGCTTGAAATGTATTCAGAAATGGTGAAGCAGACTGGTAGGAAGAGGTATCAGCTGGTCGAGATGAAGGCTGCATACTGTGGGATGTGGGTCTTCAATATTTTATTTTCCTATTATTTCAGGTTCCTTGGAAATCTAGAGTCTTAACAGCATGGGCATCTTGGCAATGCTTTTGATATCAACAAGTCTTGATAAAGTACAAAGAAAATGGATTGCTTTCTATACTATATAATGCTGATTTCATCCTTACCTTTATAGTATTGAAATCTACTCATTTTAACTGCTGCTTACAATTATAATTCTTACTTTTGTTTATATCTGCATAATACTGCCTATCCATTCTTAATTTATTTTTCCATTCCCTTCTTGTTACTGTCCCAATCTCAATTGTGTATTTTTTTTTACAAAGATATTTCTTTTCTTTTTTTTTTGCCACCAAAGACAGAATGGAAAAAAACAAACATGGAAGGAAATGCTTGTTATTGTCTACAGTTTGATACTATTTGCTTTAGTACATATAATATGTATGGCCTGTTCAAGTAGCAATCCAGGTATTTTAGATTAACTTAAAAAAACATGATATATGCCTATGTCAACAATAGTATCCTTCATCGGTAAAAATATTTTATCTAATGCTGGACAACTGAAATTATCCAAGTCTCTTCATCTTATTTCCTTTCTGCCCCTCTTTCTAGCACTTTTCCTGCGGGGTCCACAATTTTTTTGGGAACGAGAATTTATGCATAGCAATAGCAATAGCACTTAAATTTATATACTAGTTCATAGTGCTTTACAGCCAGCTCTAAGAGGTTTACAGAGTCAGCACATTGCCCCCAACAACCTAGGTCCTCATTTTACGGACCTTGGAAAGATGAAAGGCTGAATCAACCTTGAGCTAGTCAGGATCAAACTACTGGCAATCAGCAGAGTTAGCCTGCAATACTGCATTCTAACCACTGTGCCACCATGGTTCCTAATTATAATAAAATATCATTTCAGTATCAGGGACTGCTTAAAATACATGAAAAATAAAATAGATATACACAAACATCAAGTGATAACCCATTTCTCAACTTTTGGGTCTGATGCCATGTATGAGCTTTTTAAAGGTATTTCTAAAATAATTTTGTTTGATATTACTGTATTTTATTTATTCTATCATTTATCACAGAGAGATTTGAATATGGTTCTTTGAAAACTAAACTACATGAAGGATACATACATACATACATGTATGTATGTATGTATGTACAGTACGACTCCATTTGAGGAGGCTACTGTTCAAATCATTGCAATCTGGAAACTTGTTTGAATGCTACCATTATTAATCTGAAAGAAATGGCAATCCCCTATTTAAAACAATGTTGTTTCCTACTGATTATTGGGAAGAACATCCCCCTCCCCTGGATAAATCCTGGTACATACAGAGATCTGAGTTACAAACATGCATTTCATGACCAATAACAAAATCATTCCTAATGCAGCAGCAAAAGCACAGCAAAACCATTATGTCATGAGGTCCCCAATATAACAGGAATTTACCAGCTTCTCAGAAAACCATGATTACCGTATTAAAATTTGTCATGCTTTCAATGAACTTGTTAGATATTCCACCTGGGTCTTAAAGCAACTGTTTATGGGTGTTATGCTTATTTTGCAGATACTTTGCTGAATAATATTTTAACATTCATGTTAATAACATTCCTCGTTCATCCTTTAACCGATAGTTTTGGGATTGTTTAGCAACTCCCTTGATTGCAAATGTGATCTAGAATAAGACATCTGTGCTGAAGGAAGTCGAAGCAGTTGGATTGCTTTCTGAATGTGATATGTGTGAGGAAAAGGATTCTAGAATGAAATGCAGATATATAGGTAGTCCTCAAGTAATGGCCATAATGGGGACCAGAATTTCTGTTGCTAAGCAAGACAGTTGTGAAGTGAGTTGCAACCAATTTTATGAACTTTTTGCCATGGTTGTTAAGCAAATCACTGCAGTTCTTAAGTGAATCAGGTAGACATTAAGCAATACTTTAGGGCATTGCAACCATCATAAATACATGTCAATTGCCAAGCACCCAAATTTTGATCATGTGACTGTGGGCATGCTGCGATGGTCATAACTATGAGAACTGATTGTTGGCCACTTTTTTCAGGGCGATTGTAACTTTGAACAGTTGCTAAACAAATTATTGTAAGTCTAGGACTACTTGTACAAGATGTATCTCGTTACACAGATAAGCCTTCAGTCATCATTTATGAAAAATGCAAGTACTATATTAATGCAATTTCTGTGCCTTTAAAAAGCAAAAAAGGGCCTGAAATTTAATAGCAGTAGCAATAGTACTTACACTTATATACTGCTTTACAGTGTTTTACAGCCCTTTCTAAGTGGTCTACAGAGTCAGCATATTGTTCCCAACAATCTGGGTCCTCATTTTACTGACCTCAGAAGGATGGAAGGCGGAGTCAACCTTGAGCTGGTGAGATTCAAAATGCCAGCTGGCAGCCAGCAGTCAGCAGAAGTAGCCTGCAGTACTGCACTCTAACCATTGCACCACTGTGGCTCTTATAGTAAAGACATTTCTTCCACTGAATTTAATTTTGCACGAACTGGAAAAGTACAAGAAGTAAGCTGTTTTTTATTTCAGTGAAACTCTTAACATATCATAACAACTAATCAACCCTAATCCTAATCAATCCATCCTGTTGAAATGCATATTTCTTCCTCCTAATTTTTTTTTGTATTTGTATTTGTATTTGAACCGATGTGGAGAGTGATATATGCACAGCAGAAATAGACTGATTTTTATGCTTCTTCTTTTCTACTGCTAGCACATCACTGTAACTTTGTAACAATGCAACTAGCTCTCAGTGATGCTTCCTTTCAACTTCCATAGAATCTCTACTCTGGTTGCTAAACTTCTAAAGTGGCGTGTGATATATTTGGGATAAATTCAAGATGGACATTCTTAATGAGAGTGTTATTAGTTGGAAGAGTGGAAGGACGTGAAGCATTTAAAACTGCCGGATGCTGTTCACAGTGTTGTTCTAAAGCCAAGAACTATCACTCAAACAAAAAGAGGAAGCAGCAGAAGAAGAAGTGACAAATGCTGAAGATAATCTGGCCCAATCTCCTGCTGTTGATTGTTTTACTCTGTTAACTACTTTCATCTTTTCTGTCTCCTCGCACTGAATGACAGCTGTCACTCACTATCCTTCTGTTTTTAGATGAGGTGTTGGTGCTGTTTCCTATGCCCTTTTCTAATGATCAGTATCATCATGAGCTATTTTTTTTTAAAAAAAAACCCCAACCCCCACAAAAAAACATTGCTTTCAAGTGTAAATGAAAGGAACTACATATGATATTTAACAAGGCTAGAATGTTTCACAAAGTAAAGATTAAAATTGACCCGCCAAGATCGGCTGCTCCAGAATCTTGTTATTCTTGCACAAATATTGTAAAAGTCTACTTAAAAGTAAGTTTGGTTGAACTACATATCCCACAAAGTTTACATAAAATACGCTACTCTCAAATAAATTTAAATTCACTTCTCATTAATTACCTGCAATAATTAGACTGGAATGAAACAAATGTAAGCACATTATTGTATGTACGCATTTATTTACTATTGTATTTCCCTATCTTTACAACAAAAGACACTGAACATCAAGCACTTTGAAGTCCCATTCATCACAATTTAAAAATTTCTCACCCAAATGAACCAGACTTCAAAGGGCTCAAATCCCCTTGATTTTGACAAGAAAGTTATGCATGTCCTTAAAACTCTTTGGTTCAGCTCAGCAAACTTTTAGAGGTGCTCATCATTACCTGGATCATACTGAAATCTTACTACTTATTATACTGCATCTTCTTGTGTGAAAGTCTGAAAGATACAACAAAAAAGATTTCCCAATTAATAGACTCAAGGGGGTTATAATAAAAAGCAGCTAAAGGGGGCAAAGTAAAGATGATGTTTGCCCAAACTCCGAAGTGCGGTTTCCAGTCGCACAAATTGGTTGGCTTGCTTAGATTATGGCAACTGTGATGGAATGTGCAGAGGGAGAAGATTTGGCCAACTCAGAGCTTTCCCAGAAAGAGAACTGGCTCAAGAAACTACACAGAGATGAATGGGGGAGGAATGTTGAAGTTCAGGGTAACTACACACTAGAATCTCTCAGGATATATCTAGCAGCTTAGAAAGTGTATAACTTTCGTTTGGTAAGATCCTGTCCAATAGATGATTGGATCTCACCGTCTTGTGTCTCGGCTTGGGACTAACATCAACAGTAATAAGTACTTCTCTGTCATGAAGGAAAAACTATCCTTCCACTCCTAGGTATTCTTCAAATATAAAGCTTTGAGGCGCCAGTCAGGGCTGTACTTGGCTTTTTAAGCACATGACTAGGCACTGCATTTGAGAAATTGGACAGAACCAGGAAGAAAAATAAATTGCATTTAATTTAGGTTAAAAATAAACACAGTTAAGAGGATTACTATGAACATGCTTAATAACTTTTCCTTTCCCTTGTCATATTAAAAACTAGAATTTGGCAGAAGCGTTGAGAGCCCATCCCTGCTCTTAAAATATAAAGGTCCATCAAAACCTTTTCCAGTATCCTTTTCTGTGAGCTGCTGCTCCACATTCTCAGAGCTATTTATTCTTTCATTCCTTCAATTCGCTCATTTTTGCCCTCAGAAAATGAAAGAAAACACTTCTAGAATCTTCTGTAATAGTTTTAGTATGCCTTAAAACCAGAAGATTTCAATAGCAGACATCCAAATGGACCTGTGCATAAAACTTTTGTGAAATATTTGGGCTCCTGTACATTTGAAAATGAAGCCAACCTGCAGTTTTTTAACACACAGGTTAGCCTTAAAAGGCTTAGCTGAAACTGTCAGGTTCTGCCAAAGGATTAAATCTTGGAAGCTTTGCCAAATTCAGAAGGACAAATGTTTCATCCTTTTCTTCTTCTAGCCTTATCCCAAGTGTTTAAATTTAGCTGCAAGGTATATTTCATTTAAGAAAGTGTTTGAGCTTTTTACTCTGATAGCTTTAGGAAGACTAATTGTGTAGAAGTATATGATTCTGTTTAAGAATTTTGCCATTATATTATGGCAGGAATTATTTTTCCTCCCATTAATTCAAAACCCAGCCCTACTTTATTTTCAGCAGAAAAGGATTTCCTTTTGCAGGGTTATTTTTTTTTTGTAATTATTAAAATCCAGTTTTAGAGGAGAAATGTCATTTAGTAAAAGGACCTAGGAAAATATCAACTGGGCTGAATGTTTTTCACTTACTTAGGTATGTAAACAACCAAATTGTCTACCATTTTATTAGTATAATTCAGCAGCCATGCTTCATATTGAAAATGTGTTTGGACAGTTTAGCATATCTCTAATTAAAAGCATTTGTAATTTACATCAGGCACATAATAATGAGGTTTTTATAGAAGCCCAAGGAATAAAATGCTGGAAACATGAGTCAAATGCAATCAAGTGCTTTCTCTGTAGTAGTACGACTCTGAAGTTATTAAGCAAGTCTACCAGTTTGAGTCATTTGATGACTGTAACTCAATCCTCATTTTTCAGGTCAATACACGATACACTAAAAATAATCAAGTGCATCTGAAAGCACTCAGCTACATAAGAGCCCAAAATAGACTGGTACTTATTTTAATGTTCAAGGTGATAGGATGCAGTGACTTTGCTTAATGTGTATGAATCCAACTCACTCTTATTGCTGTGTAGTTTTTTTGTTTTCGTTTTTACAGAAACCTGGTCAACTTGTACAACCCGAGACAAAAGTTGTACAAAAATAATGAGCCTGTTGACTCTCATCTAGCAGTCTCCATCTCAAGCCAATTTTGGTTTTTGAAAACTGTAGCACAATAGCTGATTATTGTTTGCAGAACATAGCAACATATTTGGATTTGACTTGTGGTGTTTTTTTTTTGCTAATTTATAAGGCATGCATCCTTTATTGGGATCTCAACTTCAACTAATATGTGTGCTCGAACTCTGTATTAAAGAACCACGGGTCTTGATTATTCAAAGCAAAATCTATGTAGTCAAGCAATCGTCAAGTACTTCTCTTACTAAGTGTATTCTACAAATTAGTTCTTGGAAGGGGTCCTCCCCCCATTTTGATACAGGCTGTGTGTTTTGCTGGGAAATATAAATCTCCAAACTTTTTGGAGGCTGATATCCTAAGATTTGATGAATAAAGACACTATGCTACCACCTCCCGCAAATAAATCCTTCCTGTATGAAGGGGCTTAACCTGCAATTTGGAATGGAAGTAAAAAAAACAATGAAAGAACATTTTTGTCTCCTACTCAATACTCTGTTTGAATAAGGTTTGCCCAGAATTTCTGGTGGCAGATTTCTCCTACTGGATATTCTCATTTTATTGTGTTGCTGATACACAGAAGTGCTGTTAGAAATTTCTAACCCTACTGAAGACAAGATCAAGAAAATACCTAGTCCACATTTGCAGTGCATTTTAGATATATATCAAGGACTCTATGCCACTTAATAGCAATAGCACTTAGACTTACATACCACTTTATAGTGCTTTACACCCCTCTCTAAGCGGTTTACAGTGGCAGCATATTATCCCCAACAATCTGGGTTCTCATTTTACTGACCTTGGAATGTTGAAAAGCTGAGTCAACTTTGAACAGGTCAGGATTGAACTATTGGCAGTTGGCAGAATTAGCCTGCAATACTGCATTCTAATCACTGAGCCATCACAACTCTTTTACTTAAGCACTGTATGTTACAGTATTTGTTTAATGAAATTTATCTGGGATTTTCATTGAAGTCTAAAACTGTAAAGAACACATTAAATACAACAAATACATTTTAAAAAAATATCCACGGGCCTCTGTCACAATTTAGATAGAGGGAGCATCAACTTTTTTTGCCTTACATGGGCTTTGAACATTCATGCTCATTTAAGGCAGTCAGAATGAACCAACCTGGTAAACCCTCAAGATAATATGACAGTCATATTCACTGCTATTATCCACCTGGCCAGGCTGCTACCAATCTTACCTGGTCAGGGGATGGGCTACTGCAGATGCCAGAGCATGAAGGCTTGGAAGGAAAATAGGACTGGAGATACTTCTCCCAGCACTGTTTTTATTTTGTTTTTGTTATAACCTGCCTTTATTATTTTTATAAATAACCCAAGGTAAACTTATCCAACACATTCTCCTCCTCCTCCTCCTCTTTTTCCCATAGCAGCAACCCTCTGAGGTGGGTTGGGAGAGAGAGAGAGAGAGAGAGAGAGAGAGAGAGAGAGAGAGAGCTCGAGCTCCAAAGTCACACAGCCAGCTTTCATGTCCAAGAAGGGACTAGAAAATGACTCCTGCTTTCCAGACTTGTGCCTTAACTATTAGATCAAACTCCTCTCCTGTCCTCTCCCTCTCACTCTTCTTCTTCCCCTCCCCTCCAGCAAATTGTCTATACAGTATTGGCT
>JANHFL010002530.1:205767-216999 GCA_032468155.1 Oxyrhabdium leporinum | reverse complement strand
CTACGGTATTTCCAAGGTTATTCCATCAGTGTTGCCAGTATCCCATTTTTTTTAAAAGCTGATTCGGATAATGGGAAATTGAAAATATTTTGAATTTCATATTCAATTAAGTAAACATTTCCAACTTGTATGCTTTCATGGCTCTCCAGTATAAATTGCATATATATCATAATGACATCTCAGGATGTTTGAACTTGTGCCTCAACTATGGATGCCAGTACATAGATTACACGTTTGTATTGCAATGCAGGTTTCTTCTGACCTGAAACATACTCAGGCATACATCCTTTTACCTCCCAACATACATTTTTGCATATATTTATGGAGGAATCCTTTATTTTTAGTACACACAATAGTCAACAATAATCTTTTACAGAAAATTAGTCTTTGCCATAGGTAATTTCATTTTCTTTCTTCTTGTGTTTAGCTTTGTCTAATTTTCAAGTTCAGGAGCAAAGTTTTGAGAACACTGCTGAGGGACAGTTGTAGACGAGGAATTGTCATTACCTGGCTCAGTTTTCTGAGTGTCTTATTTTTATTTTATTTTTATTTTATTTATTTTACCCACTCTGTTGCAACTTTGGTGGTGTACAATATCTCACATTTAAATTAAAACAAAACAAAACATACCATACAAATGCAAATACAAATACAAACCCCCACCCATTTTGAGAATATGATATTTTCACACATCAGACAACCCATAAGAGGCCTGCCATTTAGCCTCACCCAACAACCTGATGAAAATAGCCACATCTTAAGTTTCATCTGAATCAGGTCACGGTGGGAGCTGTATAGCTTCTGGAAGAATTTCATTCCAGGGGGCAGGTGCCAGAATAGAGACAGTATAGTTCCTGAGTCCATAAGGGGGCATTGCTCAATTGATACAGAACATACAGAACATAGAGAACATGAAACTCTGCTGACTCATACAGGACAGGCAGCAGTTACAAAAAATAGGCAGCCCCTCAAATGATCAGGGAAATCCGTGTGGTATAATGATTAAGGCAACAGGCTAGAAACTGGGAGATCATGAATTCTTGCCTTGGCTTGGGCACAAAACCAGCAGGTGACCCTGAACTCTGTCAGCCCTAAGAAGTAGACAAAGGCAAACTTCATTCAAAATCCTTGAAAACTATAGAGATTTTTCCAGGAAATCACAAGATGGGAAAAACGGACTCAAACGCACATACACACAAGCCCTATGCCATACTTTCTTTTTGAAAAGAAAAAAAATGGAGGAATGTCTGCCATACCTTCTTCATTTTTGAAAAGGAACAAAACATAATTATTTACAATTTGATTGACTTTGCCACCTTACCCATTAATAGCATCCTCCAGATTCCTAGCAAATAAATGATGTTTTTACAACTGTGTGAAGGCGGGAAGGTTAACACCCTTAATTAAAAAAGGAATAGACAAATCCAATAAAATATTTTATGTGGGCTTTCTGCTGTGTCTTTCTCAAAAGGATTTCTTTAAGCTCATATAGACGAACATGATCCCAAGTCTGTAAACTTTTGATTCACAATAAATGAGTGCAAAGAATGGCATGCCAGAACTACTGTAGAAATCATAAAGCAACTCCAGCCAAACCAGACATATTTCATTTACTTCTCCAGTGGCTTATTATAGCTTCCTGTCCTGCGATAAAAATGTACACAGTAAAACATGAATTTTGGTGCACATACTTAAAAATGGAATTAGGTAACTTTTTTTTTTCACAATGTACTTACAGATCTTGAGATTAAAAACAGCTTCCACATTCAGAGCAAACATAAGGACTATGAGGAGCAATTGTTGGTTGTATCCTGGTTGTTATATATATATACAATATTACAACTTAGACAAATGCAGTACCACAACTGTTTACATGAACTGTACCTCAAGGCAGAGATGAAACCAAATAAAAGAAAGTCCATGAACGCATGTCAATGATCCCAAAATATTGTGCCACTCAATCATCTCATTAAGTATAAAATGGAGGCATGTTTTTCAAGCCAATGATTGCCCAAGGTCTCCATTATTTATGTGCAGGTCCTTCATCTCATTAGATAAAATCTCTATTAAAAGTAACATAAGGTCCACCAAACATCTATTATAGACGGTATGATATTTTTAAAGGATTTGAACCTAGTATCTCCTGGTTGAGGGGGTTACGTCTTATGAATTAAGTTCTTCATTAAAAGTAACATTATTTAGGTTTATAGGAAGACCATACCATTTCTTTCTTCAGTTTTTTTGACCAATAGAGATTGAATCACTGGCAGCACTTTGGAACAGAAGTCCTAAAAGGTATGACAAGACAAGGTAGTTCAGGTGCTCTAAGAAATTATTATGTGGTTATTATTATCTCAATAGAAATAAGAGTGAATGACTATCTTTGCTTTGTTCATTTCTGTGGAATGTGCTTGGAATTTTATCTGAAAATAATAAAATCAAATGTATGTGCTTAAAATAAAAAAAATGACCCTTAGATTGTAGAACCTCCTGGGGTGTCATTCTCATTTTTATTTCTACACTTTTCATCTCTTCTATTTACTAAATGTACAGTTGTAATGAAACATATTTTAAAAATATGTTTAATCATTGAATTCTTTTCTTTACTGTTTCTTGAACATATCATTTAACTTTTTGAATCTTGAACTAAAAGATTTGAATAAGGATAGTTATAAAATCAATTGTATTAAATAAGAAGTTGAGGTGGGGAATTTGGCGATAAATAAGAGAACTATGGCCATATTTATGCTATTGTAACAATTTCCTCTTATGGTTATAAAGTCTACAGGTAGACTTTACTTATGAACTGCCTCATTCATCAATGCTGATGTTCAAAACTACAATAGTGCTGGGGGAAAAAACACTTTAGAACCAAAGTAAGCATCATTTTGTACTTACTCTCTTGTAAACCCTTTCTCTCCAATGAATGTAAATACAGACATTAATTCCTTTCTTGGTAATTATGTCAGCACTCATTCAGGGTGAACATTCCAAAGTAGGGAGGAATGGGGAAAAGGAAAGCATAATCACATGATTTCCCACCAAGCAGTTGCTTTACTTAATGACATAACTGTGGGTTTCAATTGTGTTCATTAAATGAGAACTGCTTCTTATAGCATATTCTGGCTTGAGAAGTCAGTTTGATAAGGAGCAGCTCTTCATTTATTGCCAGAGGTTATGACACCTGCAGGGTTTCCCCGACTATCATTTTATGTGCAGACACAGATTTAGCAATTTGACTCTTAGCAGAATCTTTTGTTACTGCAATTTTCAATAGAGCTGTTCCCATTGAGTGATCTTACTGGTGATTTTGAAGCACCACACCTCACACAGAGTACCAACCTTAGGATGACTTCTAGCAGAAATTGAAAACTTTTACAGCATGGACTGAACAGGGATTTTGTTTAGCTTGGTGCAGTTCACAGCGGAAGAGTGGAAAGCTGCAGGACATTTGTTCAGAAGAATATTCTCAGCACAGCAGTGAGTAATGATCATAATGGCTATGGCTGAGTATGGCAGAATTTTCTGACATACTTAAGGAGTCTGATTGTTATTTAGGGAGAATTGAATGATGGCTTGTGGCAAATGACATTCTCCCTGAAAAGTGGGCAGACACATTCCTAGTTACCGTTTCCAGCAATGTCATCATACAGCTTTCTGAAAACTCTCACTGCTCTTGTGATCCTGTGAAGCTCACATTTCAAGACTTTGAATGGCTCTGTCAGAGCTCTCCAAACTCTAACTTATCATTATCACTTGAACGCTTTAGACGTGGTGTCAGAAATCTCAAAAGTGGGAGAAAGTCTTACAGACTATGTTATTAACCTTACAAGGTTACAAGCATTTGGGCTCTTTTTGGGTCATGCTTTGGCAGATAGAGATGTTTGTGATCTCCATGAAGAATTTTACTTTTATAAGTTATCAGGTGAATGAGGGAATGCCAGTATTGCAGGAGTTGGGTGTTTTACCTCTCATTGTGCCTTCTTGCTTGCTTATAAGCTTACACAATGAGTATTGAGTCTGCATTTAATATTAGAACTTAATCCCACTTTCCCTTTTTCCTTCTCTGTTCATTATCACTCCTGGTCATTGGATTCAGAAATATTGGTAGCACTGCTGAAGACACAACATGGAATCAACTTGTCTTTGCCATTAAATAAAAAATAAATTGAAAATGGCCTTCTTCTTTACCTTCATATTTATTTAAAATATTTTAAACCATCCTTTTAAACCAACCAAGCTTTCTATTTATAATGAAAAGTGCCTAAAATAGAATTGATTTAAAAAAAAACAACACACAAAATAAAAAGGTTAAAAAAAACACCACCACCAGACATACGAGGTAGTTGCAAAGTGGCAATTCAATGATTGAAATGAGATGGACAGTTAAAAGACAGCTAAGAAAACTGGGAAAATAGAAAGGTCTTCAGCTGGCACCAAAATGATGTGGGCATCATCTGAGCTTGTCTGGAGAGGGAATTCCATAAATGGAGTGCCACTATGGGAAAAAGTTCTTCCCTTGTAGAAGATCATCTCACCTCCTTTGGTGGAGGACCTGAAGGAAGCCTTCATTAATGATTGTGAGGTCTGGGTAAGTACATGCAGGAGTACTCTACAAAAGTACTGTTTTAGCTAATCTGGTCCAAAGGTTTTAACACTGTAAAGGCACTTTGAATTGGAAGCATTTCATCTGAAGGAAAAGACTGTATACCAGTAATTAAAACTACTGGTTTTATATTAGAACTAACATCTCATCAGCTGAGAAAATAAACATAATCAAAACTCACCCTGTACACATGCTGAGACTCAGCAATATGTATCCATTTCTAAAAAACTGATAGTATTTTAAGTAAAATATTGATTCACCTCTCCATTCTCCAATGTTTTTTCTCCATGTCTTTATATCACTAGCTAGTATTATTACTATTGTTACTGCTAACCACAGAGATAAAGACAAATTAAAGACTTTAGACCTGCAATGTCAATCTCTTAGGTGTAATCCTTGTAAAGGTTTCAGTACTCAACAGTAAGTTTTTCTGATTATTATATAGTCATAGAGCATATACATAAAATAATCACAGACACCAAAACTAGAAATATTGTAGAAGAATCAATGAGGTCTGCAACATTCCTCCAATCTCTTCCATTTACTAAATGTAATGAAACAGATAGAGAAGTATATGATCTCCATGAAGAATTTTACCTTCATAAATTATTGGATGCAAAAGACCTGATTTTTAAATTTGCTTGCAACATTCTTGTGGCTATGAAGATGATAGCTGAGATTTTTAAACTTTCAAAAACTTAATAGCAATATCATTTAGACTTATATACCATTTCACAGTGCTTTACAGCCCTCTCTAAACAGTTTTTACAGAGTAAGCATATTGCTCCCAACAATCTGGATCCTCATTTTACTGACCTCTGAAGGATGGAAGGCTGACTCAACCTTGAGCCAGTCAGGATCGAACTGCTGGCAGTGAATAGCCTGCAATACGGCTTTCCCATTGACTTTGCTTGTCAGCAGGTTGCAAAAGGAGATTACATGACTCTGCAACTGTCATAAATGTGAGTCAGTTATCAAGCATCTGAATGTAACTCATGTGACCATGGGGAAGTTGCAATGGTCATAAGTGTGAAAAATGGTCATGTCACTTTTTTCAGTGTCGTTGTAACTTTGAATGGTCACAACAAGTGAACTGTTGCAAGTTGAAAACTAGCTGTATCACTGATTTGAATCGCTCTGCGGGTGAGATACTCTGTCTCCAAATATCACCTTCATTGAATCAAGTTAAATTGGCCTGGGATATTTACATTCAAGCAAGCTCCTGCTTTTTTGGAACATATTCTTGATAAACTTACTTCTCTTTTTCAAAGAATGCTAGGCTACTAGAAAAAAGGGCTCAAAGCTAGTAGTATATATCCTGATGCCAAGGCCATTTTTTACAAACTGCGTGTTCTTCCATACACTGTCAAAATCTGTAGAAATGCAGCTGGGAAGAATGGAGCAGCATCAAACATGTCATGTGTCTAAGCAATCGAGTTGTGGCTCCCCCCCCCCAAGATAGTTCTACTCGTTTATGTGGAAGATACCATTTAATTGTCGTATGGCCCTAGAATTCAATTTGAAACCTATTGAGTGAGTACAATTATGAAAATGTCAGTTTCAATAATTAAGAATCAATAATGTACCAACTGATATGTGACATTTAACAGATCCTGAAGATAGTAATAGCATTTTTCTCTGTTGCCAATTTATGCTCCGTGTTAAAACTCTGGACTATTAAAGGCTTGCTGAGCAAGATAGCTTGTGCAACTTCATGGAGCTGCTTGCACTCTACACCGCATAACAATTCTGCTAATAATGTACTAAGAATCAAAACATAATTATTTTCACAATGAAGGGGAGGCTGGCTTTTAGCTTTCTTGGACATCAGTGGGAGTATTTTTGACTTAGAGAATTAGAGAGAGGACTGATGTACAAATGCCCATGAATATTATTGTCGTCATCCCAAATGAGGAATTTTCAAGACTTCTGACAGTAAAGAAAAAAAGAATGTTGTGACCCCAATGAGAGGAAAAGGTGTCTTTAACCCTGGGACTTCATGGCAATCCTAACAAATGCCAGTAGAGGGTGAAGGTTTGTTCTCTGAGCTTGTGGGTTGGTTTCTGAACATTTCATTACCAGGCTAGATAACATCTTCAAAGGATATTTAGAAATGACAGTCAGAATTCTCCAAAATATAGCAATAGCAATAGCCCACAAACCCACAGCCACACTCTGCTAGGAATTGCCCACAAACCAAAGACAAGATTCAGAAGGGTGAAAGAAACAATGTAATCTACAAAATCAGCTATAGTAATTGCAACCAATTATACATGGGACAAACATCAGGTCAATTAAAAACCAGGATCCACGAAAACTGTCTGGCAGTCAAATGCCAGAATCCCAAATCTTTGATCTTTACCCACACTGACACCAAACAGCACCAGTTCAGTTGGAGCAACACAAAAATCATCAGCCATACTACCACCCACCATGCTCGTGAGCTCATCAAAGCCTGGCACTTCATAAGCAATTCCATCAACAGACACAGTGACCTACAACCATCCTACAGACCCTTCAAAATCCAAATGAACCACACAGCTAACCAGAGACAACACCGACCCTCAACCAACCCATCAAAGTCCCAACCAGCACTTCACCTCCCAATAACCCTCACTTCCCCATTACATGACCCATCACAAGACTTCCACTGATGACTCACAACTGATCCATCACAAAACTCATTAGAAGACCCTCACTTGACACACTCACACCTGACCCATCAGAAGACCTACTGACCACACAAAACCCTTATAAACAGAAGAACGCTGACACTGACATCCGCTAAATTTCTGCTGAAGATGTTACCTAGCCTTGTAATGAAATCTTTGGAAATCAACCCACAAGTTCGGAGAATGAACCTTCACCCTCATCCTACACCCAAACTACAGATATTCATCACTATTCCAAATGCCAATAGCTCCAGCAGTTCTTCCCTCACCATTGTCTTTCCTTCGCTAAGTGGCAGGCTTTTAAATCACATTTCTGTGATCTTACTAGTGTGGCAGGGTCTATCATGTTTCACTTGGGGTAATCTTTCACATCTCATTGGGATGTCAGAAATACTGCTGAGGGGTCCTTGGTGCTCTGAGCTTGCTTGTTTTCTTGCAGATGTTTCATTATCCAATCTAGGTAACATTATCAGTGCTCCTTTGGGTAATTAAATTGTTTTTTTGGGTAGTGGTGTAATCTTCCCCAGACTCAAACTACATTTGTTTCATTACCCAAACTTGGTAATTTTGGTAATGAAATATCTGCAAGAACACAAGAGGGCACTGAGGGCACTGAGGACCCCTCATTTCAGCCCTGAGAAGAATATACAAATATTCTTCTTTATTGATACCTACTGCTCCCATAAAGAGCAGCCTGGAGCCTGACTATACTGGTAAGTTCAGAAGAGCCTTTTCATGGCTCAGTAAATATGATAGGAAGAACAGAAGAACAAACAGTGCAATTTGTTGTACTCTAATCTCTTTTCTTAAATAAATATATTTAGGAAAACATGGAGTTGAATAATATGGCATCTCTGGTATTGGAGCCTTTAAAGAAGATGTAAATTTCTCATACATTTAATAACTGACTCTGTTTGTCCTAAGATTCAGGGTAAATATTTGGTGATTTGGCCACTGATTAATCTTATCTCCAGCTGTGTTTTGTTCTTCTACTTAATATATTTTTCTAATTTATACAAGAGTCCCAGTGCCAGACAAGCTTTCTTTCTGAACTTTTTTGGCCTTTCCCTGCTCTCATAGTTTTGTCTTGTCTTGGTGCTAAATTTGAGTCTTCAGGAGAATGACAGAATCTCCTAGCAAACCAGCTGATGAGTAAACATTGATGAAGCTCTCTGTATTGCATGAGTGCTGCTGGAAAGAGAGGTGTTTCCTTTAAATTAAATTGTCTGACCTGGAGTAAAAGAACTCCACATGTTCCTAAGTGAGATTCACACACACCTGGGTATACACCAATCATCTTTTGCAATTATTTCTTATGAAAATACAAGATCTAAAACATGGAAATTGCTTGCTGCTGAAATTGAGGATAGATGGTAGATGACAAATAAGACTTCTCTGTTTCCATTGCTGTAATTTTTCTCATGGAGTTTCATGCTCTGTTATATTTTATTGCATTTTCATATTTTATCCTCCACAAAAGTAAAAAAAAAATCCCCTGCAAGAAAAGTCCCCTTGAACTCCACTGTGTCAAGGAAATATGAGCATTCTGTTTCAACTTGTTGCTGATCTGATTCATGAAGGAATTTAAAAAAAATGGATAAGTGTAAAGACTTCAACCTTTTGCTGGCCAAAGTGATGCTTTAAGAAAGAAATTGTAGACAAAATTGCACTAAAGTAACAAGAGAAAATCCTTTTACTTCCTTGGGGTTGATAATTATCACCTAAGAACAACAACTGTATCTTTTAACAAATTATCTGAATATCTTTTTTCTTTTGCTTGCTTATTTTAAGTATTGGCTTCTGGCACATTTTTGCATATTTGTCAATTCTATCCCATTACTGAAAAGGCTGAAATGTAGGTATGTATATTATTTTACAGGGCAGACTATATAAAAGCATCCATATTAAGATAAAACATTATTTCCACTAGGTCCCACTGTATTGTACTCAAACATTCCAAATTTGCATCTATATTTGCATCTATGCTGATAAGCAGGTAAAACTCCCCTTTGTGTCTGTTTAGAACCTTCTACCAATCAATTTCACTGAGTTCTTGACCAACCTTGGCTGGTCTTAGAAGCAAAGTGGGACTAATCAGTGGATGTGAAGCTACTTGAGAGTTTCAGAAGATGAGACAGAGATGGGATAGAGATAGACCTACTTCTACATGGTTGCCAAGATAACTGTGTGGATGATAGTCACCAGGAGTTGAGCTCAACTTAGTTTTGATTGTAATGGAAAATGATTCATTCATTCCTACAGTTCACCCCTTCCAAATCCTTGATCAGACTGATTTCTGGGGTTTGGATACAGGTGTTGGCAACTCCATGTGTGTGATCACTTGCATCATTCTGCACCTTCTGAAATTTCTTCACTTGTTTGCTCCATATGTTCACAATGGGCTGGGTTGATTCTGCTACTTCTAGAGGAAGTTGTTACTGTCAAGAAAAAAATAATTGGTTGCATTCTGCATAGGAAAGCAATTTCTCTGAGTTGGCGAAGACAGAATGAGACACTATGGGAAAAAGGGTAGCATTTGCTATGAGGCTGGATTCTGATGCGAGAAGATAAAACATGCAACAGAATATTAGTCATTTTCTCCCCTGTGACTATCTAAATGCTTTTATTAAAGCATCTGTTGGTTCATTGTGCCCTGCTGCTAACTGTCATTAGTGCATAAAGCATCCATTTTGCAGCCAAGAGTCTGACAAAGAAAAACTTTGCTTCAGTGGGTGCAGATTTAGTGAGACTGATGAGTTGCAGGCCACTAAGTGGGTGCCCCACACGGGAAGGAACAACTTCTGTGAGAAACTGCTTGCTGATTTTCAAATGCAGGTTAATTGAGAAGCAGGGAGTTGAGTGTTCTTTGACACAGGCTCAGGATGCCTCGCCCCCTCCCCCAAAAAAGCTCTGACCTAGAACCCCAATAGCTGCATCATTGCGGGAGAAGTTGACTTTGTTATAGAGGTTGCGATCAGATTTGTGTAATTTGTGGCTAATCTCGTTATGCGGTGACTAGAAGCATTTCACAAAATAAAACCCAGGGAGTCATTCACCTGTGAAGATCAACACGAGCTGTGCAGCTAAAACCCTGCTGGGTAATGGAGAAACACTCTGCCACCAGCAGCCGTGCCATTTAAGGGGGTTTGGATCACTTCTTATCCAGGCTGCTGAATAGCCACAAATACAGCTGCGCCATTTGCTCTGCTTTTGCTAAGTGGGGCTGCATGGTGTGCCATTCTGTTTCTCTAGGTTTTATCAGGCTGTTATTGAAAACAACAGTTTCTTTTAGGAAAAAAGGGCTGGGTAGGGAACCCCTGCAGCTGCAGAAATGGCACTTTTTTTGTGACTTTGTGAACCTTGTGAGAATTTCCAATTCCATCCTCTGCCCTTTCTTCACATTATTTATATTTATGAACAGTGACATGGTTACTGAAGGCTCATTGTTCGAAACTGCTATTGCCAAGTTTGTTATGCAGTAGTTCACACTGCACCCAATCTGCTGATGGATGAATAATGGAATTCCAGTTTCACCGGAGTTGGGTGTTTGCCCTCTCACTGTGTCTTCTTGCTTGTTTGAAAGTTTGCACAATGAGTCTGCATTTAATATTGGAACTTAATTCCTCCCCCCCTTCTATCCCCCCATTCATTACCTTTTATGGTCATTGGATTCAGAAATATTCATAGCATGTTTGAGAGAACTGCTGAAGACTTGAGTTTGCCATTAAATAGACATTAAATTAAAAATATTGTTCTTGGTATTTCCATCATCTTCCATCATCTTTGCCTCCATATTTCCATCATCTTTGCCTTCATATTTATTTTTAAAAATTAAACCACCCAATAGCTGAAGCTTTCTGTTTATAATGAAAGATGCTTAAAAATAGAATTGGAATAAAAACAACAAAAAAAAAGCAAAAAACAAACAAACAACCCCACCCCGCCCCCCCCCAC
>JANHFL010002530.1:180136-196049 GCA_032468155.1 Oxyrhabdium leporinum | reverse complement strand
AATAGAATAGAATAGAATAGAATAGAATAGAATAGAATTCTTTATTGGCCAAGTGTGATTGGACACACAAGGAATTTCTGTCTGGTGCATAAGCTCTCAGTGTACACACACAACAACAACAAAGTGATAGGTCATAAATCATAAATCATAGTTACAGTATAAATAAATAAATAGCCACACATTTTACCCCAGTCCCTTAGCTTAATTCCAGTTTGGTTGTTGATGGGTTTACTCTTTCTCAGAAGGCGCTGGGATGTGATTTTTTTGCCCAGTTGAAGTTGGTGATAAGATATGACCAATTTTGAGTTAGGAGTTATGTCCTCACTACCTTGCCATTGGGTTAATATATTGCATATTTTGTGGGGCTGATTTTGACGATGACTCAGAAGCTGGCTGATCTAAAATGCAGCCAAACTGGTTTTGATAGAATAGTACCTATATTATAGAGGAGTAAACATGAGCGGCATGGTGGCCTAATGGTGAAGATACTCGCCTCTCACTCAGAAGGTTGACAGTTCAATCCTAGGTAGCGGTAGATGTTTCTCTGCAAAGAAAAAAAAAACTGCTGCAAACTCTGCAGAGGCTTCAGGAAGGGCATCCAGCCAGTAAATGCTCATCTACATCCAGTCTCCCTGACTCTACCGCGAATTAAGGGATTACAGGGTCCTAAAAAGAGAGTTTTATTACAGAGGAGTAAAGAGATGGTCTTGAAGAAAGAATTAAACAGCACTTATGCTGTATATACACTAGCTTCGCCAAGAAAGGGAGGAAAAATCTCAAGCTTTCCCCATTGTGATTCTATTGTACAAGAGGGAATTGAGAGAATCTCTATCAAGTTTTCAAGATTCTTTTATGACACTCTATAACAATAGGAATCCTTGTGAAGTTTCTTTCCTGACCTGGCCTACCTGAAGGAACTGATACATATTGCGGGAGCTGCATGAGTTACCTGTAGGTTTCCAGATACAATTCAAAGTTCTGCTCATGAACTTTACAGGTCGTCCTCATTTAGTAACTGCCTCATTTAGCGACATCAGCATCATGGTTATGATGGTAATGAAAAGTTAACCTTCTGACCAGTCCTCGCATTTATGACTTTCAAAGGTCTGTAAAGCAAAGGAAAGCTGAAATAAAGACATAAACACAGTTAAGGCGTCACTTAGTGACCACTTTGCTCAACAACCAAATTGCTGGTCCCAATGATGGTTGCTTGTATAGACCTTCCTTTATGGCTTGAGCCCTCAATATCTGTAGGTTTGTCTTCTCCAACCACTCTGCCTGTCCTTGTAATTGTACAGTATGTGAGAATAACCTTGGGAGACCAGGTGAAGAGATGCTGCCTAGGGAGCAGTTGGATAAGATGGAGCCCAGCCCAGCAACAGAATGGGTGGAACAAGAGACTAGGAGAGACCATCACTAAGTTCTTGAGCTGGGAAAATGTTTTATTAATCAGAAGAACAGTATTTGAGTTTATTACAGGGTTAGGGTTAGGGTTAGGAAATATCTTTTCAAGATCAGATCCAAGACAAATATAGCAAATCCAACAGTCACTGAGTTCTCCCCCCCCTTCTTTCTTTGCTAAGCAGAGAGTACTTCCTTTTAATCTTTTCCCAGTTACTTCCCTTCTTTCATTGCATGACAACATCCTTCTTTCCCTCTCCTAGAGGTTTGCTTGTTGATGCTTAGTTCTTGAAGTCTATAGGTGATGGCAGGAGATTTGCAAGTTTCTGTCAATGTTGCTTTACAATAAAGTAGGTTATCCAGCAGTGTTTCCTGTCCAGTCTACCTTGTAAGACTGACAGTCCATCACTTTTTGATTGTCTCTCTCTGGCCTGTGAGATTAGGCCAAAAGCAGAGTTATCCAACGCTATTGCGTGTAAGAATGGCCTCTATATAATGGGGTGCACCACCACCTTAATCAAGGAAGGCAGCATCCCTCCCTTTGTTTAGAGAGAAAAGTGAAGGAAATGTGCATGAGTCTCTATCTGTGTGTGCTATTTTTCAAATGTTCTTCTTAGAAATAGCAATAGCAATTAGACTTGTATACCGCTTCACAGTGTTTTTCCAGCCCTCTCTAAGCTGTTTACATAGCATATTGACCCTCCGACAATCTGGCTCCTCATTTTATCCACCTCGGAAGGCTGAGTCAACCTTGAGCCTGGTGAGATTTGAACTGCCAAATTGCAGGCAGCCAGCAGGCAGCAGAAGTAGCCTGTAGTACTACACTCTAACCTCTGCACTACCATGGTCATGATGGATGGTTGATGCCCAGAAGGCCAACTCTGGACACTGAAATATTTACAGATCAAGGAAACATATTAACAAGTGGAATGGGCGGGGTGTATAGGGTTTATGTTTGCAGCTATGTTATACACTTGAGAGTATGCAGCTCTTTAAAGCAATCTGATCTGTCAACTCATTTCTTAACAACATTTTGAAATAATTACTTTACAACCTGAGAGAGATTGTTGTTTATAGCAGGCAAGTCCTCTTGGTAAATCTCATTTTTTTTTGTGTGGGGATGAAATATAAAAATAAGATTCAAAGATTTATATTTTAAAAATTACTTGGCAAAGGGTTTAACAAGGGTGAAGTAAGGGTTTAAGAAGGGTGAAGTAAGAAAGCCATAAAATGCAAAAAGGGGAGGAAATTACTTTTTTCAGAAAACAAGAAAAAATGAAATGATATTTAGCTTTGATGATTAGAATAAAAATATATTTTAGAAAAATATAAACAATATTATTTAATCATAGAGTAAGAGGTAACTTTTATTAATACTTATAACTGCCATAAAAGAAAATTGGAACTCACTTCTTCATAGCCTTTTCATTAATTTTTGTTCTTTGTTCTTTTCTCCTTTCTTTTTTCCTCTTTCTCTATTTTAAACATTAGCTTTTGGTAGTTTTCATTCTGTTTTAAAATTCTAATAAAATTTAAAAGAAAAATTGGTCCATACAGAAATACTTTTATGTTTTAATACACACCAGGACAATCTGTTCTGCATTTATAAACTTGAAACAAATTGCCTCTTGAAGACTGTCAACTTCACGCAATGCAATTCCACTGACAATTGGCTTTACTTACTATTGGCTCCATCTGTTGTAATCTTTTTTTTTCTTATATAGTTGACTCTAACTGCAATACTTTTTCATTTTCCTACAATGTTCATAACAAACAAAAGTGACTGGTGGGAGAATTTGAGCACTTTCACATGGGAGGAATTTGATACTGCTTCTAGATTAGAGATGTACTCTCTGAAGCCATGCCACTAGAAAGGAAGTATGTCAGTGTGCTGCAACATGAATTGTTCAGTGTTCTAACTGAGCTCAGCTCCAGTTGGAGCTTAAGGGTAGGCCATTTTCTCATATTTATGGGGACCTTCTGTATCCCACTTTTAGTCTCTTTCCCCTCCCACCAGAATTTTGAGAAATGCTGAGGACATTGGATTGATGGTTTGCATTTAGTTGGACAGAATGGTGGCATGGCGACGTCTTAGCCCTCCCAATACTAACTATGGTGATATTTTTTTTTACAAAACATTCAAACAACGGGGGTGGTATGGTGGCTCACCAGTTAAGATACTGGACTTGTCAGCTGCAAAGCTGACAGCCCAGGTTCAAGACCCAAGCTCACTCAATGAGGTGAGCTCCCATCCTCATGCCAGCTCCTGCCAACCTACCTGTTCGAAAGCATACAAGTGCAAGTAGATAAATAAGTACCACTTTAATGGGAAGGTAACAGCACTCTGTGACATCATGCTGGCCACATAACTATGGAAACGTCTTCAGATTTTGCTGGCTCAGTGGGCTTGAAACAGAGATGAGCACTGCCCCCTATAGTCGGCAACAACTAGTGGAGTAAAATCCACAGGAACTCCTTTATTCAGAGTGGGGGGAGGAGAACTCACTGGCTGCCATTTATGCATTGTCCAACTGATCATCTGGAGGGAGCACTGTGGGGTTTGCAGTTATCTTCTGGGAGAACAAAGATGTATCAGCTTTAAACTTTTGTAGGGTTAGGACAGTGTTTCTTAGCCTTAACAACTTTTAAGATATGTAGATTTTTACCCCAGAATTCTCCAGCCAGCAGATTAGGAAAACCAGTTTGCTATAGTGGTTAAAGCACTAGATTAGAACCTGTGAGACTGTAGTTCTAGTCCTGCCTTAGGCATAAAGACAGCTAGGTGACTTTGGGCCAGTTCCTCTCTCAGACATAAGAAGCAAGCAAGGACAAACCACTTCCAAAATCTTGCCAAGAAAATTGCAGAGATTTGCCTAGGGAATTAAAAACTGACTGGAGGTTTCTCCTGGGGCACCCAATAAAGAAACACTGATTTAGGTTATGAAAATGCTGATGCTGTAAAAGTCTGTTTAGGCTGTTGTATTTCAAATGTTAAAGGCAGTTTGTAAATGAATGCAATATTAGAAAATAATTCAGAATAGAAAAGATGTCTTCATCTAACTCCCCCTTGCTGAGCAGACTAAAAATCAAGCTTCTGTCTTCAGATTTAAAGGAAAAAAATACTTTAGATTTAATGTGGTTGCTCTCACTGTACTTGCCAATGAACATTCTGAAGCCCCCTTCCTTCTTTGGACCTAAATGCTGCAGATACCCTTAAGTAGAGGCTTTATTGTATGTCAAATGCACCATGTGATGAGATTACTGTCCTCTCCCCCAGTTTAATTGAAACAGATTTTCACATCCTCTAACATTAATGTGAAATGCAACTGTAGCCACAGAACTTTTCTCCACCACATTTAGAACAAGAAAGCAACCGTAGGCAACTTATAATTGACTCCTTCTCTAAAAGTTTAAAATGATGCAGAGTCAAGTTTAGGCACCTCTTTTATTATGAGCTTCTGATTTGTTTTGTATCAGTGTTAAAGGTCGCCACCATATTATTAAGAGGCGATCAGAGTAACACTGTGGAAAAAGCAATCTGGTCCAAAGCATATTGTGGAATTGCAATCCTGTTGTATATATTTGTGTTGTCACCTGGGGAAATCTAGACTACAGCCTTCACTAAAGATCAAGCTGTCCTCATGGACTGAGACGCAGCTATAGATTGCATGCATCATTTTTATTAACTACCAAGCATGTTGACAAAGGCACTGCAACAAATTATCCATATTTCTCCCTTTAATTACTTGCAAATTTAAAAGGGAAATGAAGCTGAGGGTAGAATGTAAATTTATGGTAGTTTTTGCTCCAAAGCATGGGTTTTTATAGCGCTTTTGTGGAATAACCTGAGAATGAAAATTTCAGTGCGATGTATAAGCAGTCATTAACATTTAATATATGCTCCAATACCTTCAATTTTCACAATAAAATACTTTGAACTGCACACTGTGCCAAACAGATCCAAAGTGTAGCCAGTTACAAGGTATCATGGAACCATTTAAAGCTGTTTCCCCCTTCTCTGTTATCCCTCATTAATTTTACCAATTAGTCTATGGTTTTGACCTCAGCTGGAGAGTATAAATATACATGTTGACAAGTCACATGATTATAAGTCTATTTAGGAAGGTGAAAAGGCAGCTATGAAGGCATTTCAAATACTTTAGTTCTTCCAATGGGAAAAATTCTAAATAAGAAAAAAAAACTGTCAAGTCTGAAGATGTGTGATTCATGTGCAAAGTGTGGTTGACAGCTGTTACTGTGTGTGTGTGTGTGTGTAGATGCATACATTATCAGGGCTCTCTAGGAATTATTGGACTAAGCTAAGTGTGATGCTTGAAATCAATGAATAGATTCTGTAGAGGTTCAAAAAAAAGGGAGGGCAGAAAGAAAACATCCATAGCTAGTTGATTTAGAGGTAGGTTCACCGAGGTTATGAGCAGGGGTGGGCTTCAAAAATTTTAATAACAGGTTTGCTGCCCAGTTGCTGGGTGGGTGTGGCCATGGTGGGCGTGGCATAGTCAGCCTTCTGCATCACAGTTGGGGGGGTGTTTTCGCCCTCCCCAGGCTCTGGAGGTTTTCCTCGAGCCTCCAGGAGGGCGAAAATGGCCTCCTCAGGCTCCGGAGGCCCTCTGGAGGCTGGAAACGGGCTTGTTTCTGGACTTCCGGAACTTCCGGGAGGCCCATTTTTCACCTTCCCTGGGCTCCGGAGGCTTTCCTTGAGCCTCGGGGGGGGGGGCAAAAATGGCCTCCTTCAGGCTCTAGGGAGACCAGAAATGGGCCCATTTCCAGCCTTTCTGAACTTCGGGAGGCCTGTTTTTCCCCCTCCCCAAGCCTCCGTGTGTGCCCTGCACTTACCTGCATCCAAAAATAGGCTGTGTGGGGATTCCTGAGAGGGGGTGGGTGGGGCCAGCCAGGAGTGAGATTTGGCAGTTCACCGAACTGTGCAGAATCGTTGCTACGGGCTCACCCGAACCCGTCCAAACCTGTAGCAGCCTACCCTTGGTTATGAATGAAAACATGTCTGCTTCATTCTGATTTTCTAATCTGAATTCTTCCACTGTCCCATATAGAAGTGAAAAGAAATATCCTTAAAATTCCTGCTGTGAGTAGGTAATAGCTTCATGGATTTGAGGGGAAAAAAATGTGTGGGTTTGGTGGGTATGAAAAAAAGTTAATTCCCCTCTTTGAAATCATAGTTTAAAGAAATCCTTTTTAGATCTCAGATTTGCATACATTATTCATAGTCCTCTGGGTATTACAGATAATATATTTGTATATTATACAGATGTATATTAAGTATAATATAAATCTGTATGTATACAGATGAATATTAAGTATAATATACAAATCATAGGAATAGAGTTGTAGAAATTAACAACAACAACAACAAAATCATTGTTTAACATCAGATCAGAAGAAGATGAAAACAAATAGATGGTAGAGTGATGCTCCACTACCTGTCACAATGCCACATGCATGTATTCAGGATACAGTATGTCTAAATGTAGTGCAGGTAGTCCTCGACTTACGATCACAATTGAGCCCAAAATATATGTTGCCAAGTGAGATAGTTGTTAAGTGAATTTTGCCCCATTGGGGAATCTGACTTCCCCATTGACTTTGCTCATTTGAAGTTCGCAAAAGGAGATCATGTGACCCCACGGGACACTGTAACCATCATAAATATGAGTTAAGTGCCAAGCATTTGAATTTTGATCATGGGAACACAGGGATGCTGCAATGGTCATAAGTGTGAAAAATGGTCATAAGTCACTTTTTCAATGATGTTGTAAGTTTGAACAGTCACTAAGTGAATTGTTGTAAGTGAAGGACTACTGGTATATAACAGTATACGTGATGAAATACTAAGGAATTTTGAAAAAAATAGAATTCTAGAATTAGATCACATAGAACACTGACTATATTGCCACCCATTGTTAAGCTTTCCTTCCCGCCAACCTGAGCTTTCTTCAGAACTTTCCAGCATCTTATACAGATTTGTTTTTCCATCCTATCCCATTACAGGGGATGAATGATTGGTCACTTAGCACCCATTCAAGTTTATGATGGATCTCCTCAGAGCAACTTACAGCCAGTGGTGGGATTCAAATAATTTAACAACCAGTTTGCCAAGGGTCAGATTGGCTGTCGTGGGAGGTGTGGCCCATCCCCACCCTCCAGCTCCACTGCGGGACGAGCCTCTTGCTATGACCAACCTGACCCTGGGTGAACCGGTTGTTAGATTACCCTCTCCTGCTATCAAAGTGGATCCTGGGTGCTGTGCTGCAATGGAGAAATGGGAAACGGAGCAGCCGGCATGAAGGAAGAAAAAGGAGCAAGGAGAAGAAAGTGGGAAAGCAGCTTTCTCCTTCCCTCATGCCAGCCGTTTCTCAATTGCAGCGCAGCACCCAGGATCCCACTTTGATAGTGTGTGTGTGTGTGTGTGTGTGTGTGTGTAATTTAACAACTGGTTCACCCAAAATGGTGCGAACTGGCTGAATCCCACCATTGCTTATGGCCCACTTTCAAGGTTTTGACAGTCATGCATCCCCCACGATTACACAACTGCAATTTTCGGCATTTTTTTTTCCTGGCTTGGAGTGTTTACTTCTGGTTTCTTGGCAAAAAATGACATCGGTGAAAACAGATTCATTCAATGATTCCATTATCCACTTAGCAATTTCCACAAAACAAGTAATAAAATCAACGTGGTTATGTATGAACCTGCTTAATGATCACTATGGCTTACAACTGTAATTCTGGGCTCAATTACAGTTGTAAGTCTAGGAATACCTGTACAAATTGCCTTTTCCCCCATATGTGTGTGTGTGTGTGTGTGATTTTAACTCCAAGTCCAGTTTAAAGATAAAGAATCATAAAAAAAGGAAACAAGCTGAGCATCATCACATAGGCAGTAAATGGAGCTGGGAGTACAATGATTGGTTCACAGTTTTCCTTGCCCAGATATATATTTCTATTAAGATTCAAGCCATTCTTCTGCAAGTTTTGGGGAGAAAAAAAATATCTGTTTTGGAGGCTATGCATGGATACCTTAAATTAGAAAAAAAGAAAGCCCAAAACCCAGAGCTTTGCATCTGTGACTTAAACTCTATGATGCTCCTATCCCAATTTCCAGCCTAGATTTGAATGGGGTCATTTTCTCCACTGAAGGACATAGTCTGCTGTCTTAATTAACATACAGACTGCTGAATACAGTTAGAAGGCAAACCGGAGGTTTTAGAAATTCAAAGACTTTAGTTTTCACATTTTACCAAGGGCAAATTCCTCTTTTCTCTGCGCTCAATCATAATGGAAACATGGACCACCGAGAGAGAACTTTTGTTGGGCTAGAGCCCTGCAGTTTTTCTGAACGCTGAAATGCTGTCATGGAAACAAACAGCTCTGCATGAGGGACATGGGCAGGTTGAAACATTGGTTCCTGCTGACTGGGAGGGAAAAGGTGGGGGCCTTCTCCTTCTCAGAGCTCCAAAACACCGCCTGTTAAATACAATAGATGGGTTTTGTTGAGAAGCCAGTTTTGTAATGTTTGCAGCCCCATCAGGTGAGAGGTAAATGTTGCTAGGTAGCTCAAGTCGAGCAAGAGCAACAGAGAGTTGTGGCCCAGGAGCATCTGCAGCGCAGCTGACACCTCTGTCTATTTGACAGAATTTGTATCAAGAAGCCTTGGAAGAAGTCAGCTGTTTAAAAAAGGGGTGGGTCGGTGAGGAACACTCCAGAAGAAAGGAGAGGGTGGAAAGAGAAAGAATTCCCAGAGCCCCATTTGGATTTCAATACAAGGAAAGTGGTTTTCAGCACAGTTTTAAAGCTGGCTCTGGGTGATAGCTGCCCCTCGCTTCTCAAAAGCAATATTAACCTTTGTGGTGAGTTTTTTTTTTCCTAACAAAACTTGAGCCATCTGAATACTATAAGATGGCATAGCCTTTCTTGGTAGACAAAAGTATTGCTTCAGCATTCCAGGTAGGGTCCCACAGGGCACTAAGACAGCAGTCCCCCAACTTTCTGGTTCTGCAGTGGTGGTGGTGGTGGAGGTGGGTAGGGGATGGTATGGTTGCACACACGAGCCAGCTGCTGCTGTACAAAGGAGCTGTGTGCACTCACCTGCAGCTTGCATGGCCCAGTTCCCAATGCATTGTGGACCAGTACTGATCTGTGGGCCAGGGCTTGAGAACCCCTGCAGTAAAACACAAGGGCTTCAGATGAAAAACATGTCACAGGAGTCTACAGCATATACCAAGGAGGCGATAGAAAAGCAAAATGTATTACACTGCAAATACTGTCTTGTAGACACCAGAAAATGTGTCAGTTACTGTTCCATGTCCGTATCCAGTAGTGGGATCTAGACAGAGTGGGCACAGAAGGGGGGGGGGTGAAGGTGAGAAAAGGTTGAGAAATTCTGTGCTAAACTATAATGAGCTTTATTTAGTTTGGGCCTGCCCTAACCCAATAGGCCAGCAAAGCTTTAAGTTTATGTGATAAGCAAACCCAACCAATTGTGACTTATTCAACAGCAAACCCAGGTGTGATGCGTGGATCCAGTCACTGTGTCTTTCATTCTGTTTCCCATTCTGTTTCATTCTGACCAACTAACTGCCCTGATATTGTCTAGCTGCTTGTGGTTTTTCTCTTTTAGATTAGGTCTTCCCTGAGCTTTTTCTCCTCCTGCTGGCTAAGGGACCCACGAAGAAGACCTACGAGAAGGTCTGTAGACATTCTCAGTCATCCAGGTCATGGTTATCCCAAAAGTGCTTTTTCAGGAGGCAACTGGACTTTCTTGTTGTTGTTTTTTTCTTTTAAAGATGTTTCACTTCTCATCCAAGAAGCTTCTTCAGCTCCAATGGGAAAATAAAATATAAATCCTTCCATTCCCCACTTTCCTGTCAGAGCTGAAGAAGTTTCTTGGATGAAAAGTGAAATGTCTTCAGAAGAAAAAAAAACCAAGAAATTCCAGTTGCCTCCTGGAAAAGCACCTTTGGGACACCTAGGAGAAGGGTTCCAAAAGCTATTTGGATAAAAGGTGCAGAACAAGCATGAGCTAAGTCCAGTAGGCAGGAAAGCAGGAGAGAGACTCAGACTGGCTCCCTCTGGCTCCCAGGAGAATGAAAGAGAGGTGAGAGAAATTTGCAAGATTCTGGTACTAGAGCTTGTCTCCATGCAGTAGAATTCCTATGGATTCAGTTTGCTGGTCTGATCTACATCATAAGACTGACAGTAGGAGAGGCATAGAAGCCTATTTCCAGATTTGTAGCTGGAAGCATTCATGATTATCTGCACAAATCTGAAACTGACCCAAAGAATCATCGTTAACACATATAAATACTTTCCCTCATCTTTGTCTTTTTGGGAGGGAATAAAACACCACTAGCAAAATGGTGATTGAGAAATAATGCTGTTTGCTAGATGTACAGATTGGGTCAACGGGCATTACAATGCAAACTGCATAAATGTCTCACCCGTTCTTAACCATTACCTTTGTACTTCCTGATCTAAGCAGCCAGTTTCAGAAAGAAGAATATTAAACAAGTTGGAGGTCCGACTGGCCCAGCATGGACATCTTTTAGTTTGTGGGGAAGAAAAAGTCCACCTTAGTCCAGATCAAATCCTCTCATTTGTCATTAAAATAGCAAAACTACAAGTCGTAAAACTCAATGAGCGGGAGGTAGCATTTATTCATATTGTTATATTCAGCCCTTTAGCTGAATCTCCTGTAAGTCATTCTGGTCAGCAGTAGGAGAGATTGATTTCCCAGTTTGCCCATTGCTTTGGATCAAATGATTCTGGAAGCAGCTATGGTTTCACTTGTGTTCTACAACCTTTGCCCAGCAGCAGAACTAATTAATTGTCATAGCTATTGGCAAGCCAGGCATCAGGCTCATAATGCTAAGCTCTCTGATTAGGAAAATGCTCCTGTGTTCATACTGCATTTCCATATTGTTATTGGCCTTGCATAAGCAGGAAGAGAAATAATGTTTATGTAGTAATAATAATAATAATGATAATGATAATAATGATAATAATGATAAAAGCTTCCCTGTCAGTTGTGTCTGACTCTAGGGCATGATGCTCATCTCTGCTTCTTGGCTGAGGGAGCCAATGCTGTCTGAAGACAATTTCCATAGTCATGTGACCAGCATGTGGCCAAAGGTGAACGGGATGCTGTTAGCTTCCCACTGAAGTGGTACCTATTAATCTACTTGCATTTGCATTCTTTCGAATTGCTAGGTGGGCGGGAGCTGGGGCAAGGAATGGGAGCTCATCCCATTGAGAGCTAAGCTTTCCAAGTACTGTAAAGCTGCCTTTTACAATTGACTGCTGGTATTAAAAATAGTAATAGCAGCAGTCAATTGTAAAAGGCCATTTTACTTGGAACGGCTTACCCACGACAACACCTTTAATACCATCAAATGACAACACCTAACTCTCCCAGGTCCTTAGGAAGGACTCAATAGGTGGATAAAAATGCTAAATTCAGTCTAAACATCTGGCTGATTGTGTGAGCAGCCACAATACCTGGAAGTATTTCTGTGCAAAGCTGACTCCATGCATTCTGATGCCAAATAGTAAAATTCAATGGCATGCATCAACCCCAAACAACAGCAACGACCATGTTATGTTATCTCTAGCTTTACTACTAAATATCACAATTGTTTTTTATCATAGAAAATAGTTCCATGCCTAGGAAGCTTAAAATTAATGTTATTTTTTTTAATGAAAACCCCATATTAACTTCTTGCTACTTTACACAGAACTGATTTGGTCCTCAATGCTACTCAGTACTTACTGTAAGTTTCAAAGAAAAAGTACAACTCGAGATAGATGACTGATTTTCAATAAGCATTTCTATTCCTCCCAATCAATTTGGAGTAAATTGGCCATAAATTGTTTCTAAAATGCCGAATTTATATTTTCCTTTAATATGAGCCAAGTTTTTTTAATAGTCTAAATGTGGAACTGTTTCTTCTCTCTCTCTCTGTCTGTTTATAACTAGAGTAGTCCTGCCTACTTACATTAGTGAGGGAGAGACCGATTTCTTTGAAGTCCATTTGATGTGCCTGAAGAAACAGCTTAATGATAGTGAAAATGCAGCCTTACAATTTTGATTGAGAAACTTGACCAAAAGATAAAGGAAAGTGAAGAATTTGTATCTCTATATTCTCATTCTTGTGTATGTGTATGTAATAGAATGGAGGATTTATTCCCATCTAGACTGTTTCTACTTCATAAGGTTGACATAGCTGTGGGGATAAATTATGCTGCTTTCTCAACCTATACACACACATACACACACAAATGACAGATTTCAACAACAGAAGACAGACTATCTATATTGTACTCATGTTTTAGTTATTTATTTAATGGATCATTCCATTTTTCTACCTATGCTGTTTAAGCTTTTGGAGAAAAGGAAAAGTGGCTTATATTGATAAGAATCTCTGTGTGAGATTCTTAGCCATCTACCCTAACTCCATTGCCTCACTTTAATTTAGCCTGTGCTTTTCCAGAGTGAAAAATGAAGAGAAGGGAGGGGGGAGCAGGCTCAGAATGACTTTCTAACAAGCTTTCTGGACAAGGGAATTCTACATGCCCCCATATCTATTCCTTCAAGATATTCTTTGTGGGATAGGTTTCTTCTGGCAGAACAAAATGAGGAAGGAATAGCCTTTGCTACTGTTTTCATTCAACTTCAACCCACTGGCTTGCTATTTTTTCTGGGGAAATCCCTCCAAATCAAGAAGAGGGAATATGTATAAATGCCAGCTGCATAGCTCACATAAATTACCTGAGAATTTGGGGCCATGCGGGAGAATTAGGAAAAGAGTTCTGTTTTATTTACTTCAATGGTATGCCATCTAATCATGAAGAATCTAGGCAACTAATGAGAAAATACAGAAGTCATGCATTTGCAAACCCAATTTTCATTTATACCATACTCTTCTGTGTTAGATCTTGCCAGCTTTCCTAAAACCCAGAGGGATGGAGCTGACCAAATCTCTGCAAGGAGGAAATTCCAGAATGTGGACACTGCTATCCAAAAAGCCTGTCTCTGAACTGTCATCAGGATATGGGGGAAAAAAAATTCTGGAATCAGCAGCTGCAGCAATTTCTTCCTTTGCTCAGCACTATTCTTTTTTTTTTTTTGGGGGGGGGGGGAGAATCCTGCCTGGTTCTTTGTGTGGAGCAAGACCTTTCAAGGTTACATACATTTTCAGGGAAATATACTTTTGTTCTGGGCAGCTGATTCCACTGTTTATACCTGAATCTGAATGAATATCAATATTTACCAATATGAATAATATATTATGAATAAGTATATTCATATTACAGAATCATATTGGTACTATGCTAGTATACTTTAAGTGTGATGTTGTCTCGACTTTAATAGATTGGTAAAGCTATGTGGTCAATAAAATGTGCAATGCAGTTTTCTGCCTGTCTACATAGTTCAATAGAGTGTTTTTTAAGGAATGGCATTCTGTCTTCATCATTTATTTTAGAGCAGGAGCTAGTTTAATGTGGCATTAGGTTGAGCATATTACTGTGCAGTTCATCACCCTCATTTTGCAATTCTTTGTCATCCCCCACCCCTGTATGCCTGATTGTAGCATTGAATTTTCATAGTAAAACATTAAAGTTGTAAAACTCCTGGATATTTTTTTAATGAAAATACATTGAGAAGAAATGTTCAACCCCCTCCCCCACACATATTAAAATATCTATTTCCCTTTATGTCACCGCCCCACACCTGTTCCTGAGATATTAAAGTAAATAAAATGAACCCCCCCCCCAAACTGTAAATAAGTTTCCCAGTCATGATGTTGTATAGTCAAAATCTCAATTTGTGATTACTCTATCTCCCCATCCCTAAATCTAAATCCAGATTAGTGTGAGTGGTATGGATGCCTCAGAATAATCTATAAAAATTGAATGCTAGCCACACCCATTTATTATTCCATCAAAGAATACATATTTTTAAAATAATTGGAAGACTGGACTGTTTTTTAAATATACTGTATACAAGATTCCCAAGAGTTCGTTCTAAGAAATATTTTCTTGTGCTTTCTGGAATGATGATGAGATCCTGTCACAGTGGCAGTCCAGGAAGAGGTGATAGAAAAGAGAAAATGCTTTGGGATAAATAATGCAGAAGTGGGAAGTGGGAAGTATTTCAGAAGGGACCTCTCTAATTTTCTGGTGTGTAAATGGAGAGCAGGGGAGAAATACTTTCAGACATGCATGATTCTCTTACCGTAACCTTACAGTAAAGGAAGTGTTAACATTTATGGTTTGTGCTTCTTATCCGGACTACCTCAAAGTGCTAACAACACCTGAGGGCATATCAGGATCTCTTCAGCTTTTCTAAAAGCTGTTTTTGCCAGGAAATATGCCAGATTCAAACAGATTTATAGATTTGTGGGAGACAGGGAGGGTCTACACATCCATATTTAAGACTTGCATTCCAAATCTCATTTTTCTATAAAGATAAGTACTTCAATCAGAACAGAGCTGGAATGGACCTTGGAGGTCCTCTAATTCCAATCCCCTGCTCAAGCAAGAGGCCCTATACCATTTTTGACAAGTGACTGTCAGACCCTTCTTAAAAATCTCCAGTGATGAAGCACATATAATGTCTGAAGACACACTGTTCCACTGGTTGATTGTTCTCCCTGTTAGAAAACTTCTCCTTAATTGTCACTGTTAAGAAGTTATTCCTTAATTCCAAGTACTGTTGGTGATTTTGAGTTATTACTTTACGATAAAGTATGGCATAGCTACTGGCTATATTTTGTTTAAAAAATTACAGTGAAACTACCATTATAGCTTGTAATCTTGCTGAAGCTGTCACATTCTGCTAAGTATGATGTGTGTCATGTAAAATACAGGATGAGACTAGCTGGGTCAAACTCAGTTGTTCCAATAACCCAACCATACTGATTTGCCAGATATTTTTGTAGAGAGCACAGCTAAGGCATAAAAGAATAGCTGTCATCTCCCTTGGCTTGCTCCAACATCTAGTATTAATTTATACCTTACAAAGGTGAATTTCATTGGAATTCAGTCATCACCATAATCTTGGTTAGAACTATTTTTCATGCTTTGGTAGAAGCCCGACTATTTGCTGTCATTATGGTGCTTTGATTATTGAATATTCTTGATTTTTTAATTGTTTATGTTCTGTTCATGAGCTTTTTGTGCTATTTAATTGATTAAATAGGTGGTCCATTACTTTTCTCTCAACAAATATGTTGAGGCTTCCCCAGCAATGATATTTTAAGTAACATGTTCATGAGACATAAACATGATATCAAGATAGACAAATGATTGGGTGATGATAGATTGTTGAATTGATGACTCTTGTCTTTTTTTTCCCCACAGATTGCCCTACCATACCACTCTATAAGGCCTTAGTAAGACCACATCTAGAATACTGCATCCAGTTTTGGTCACCACACTATAAAAAAGATGTTGAGGCTCTAGAAAAAGTGCAGAGAAGAGC
>JANHFL010002530.1:147153-157939 GCA_032468155.1 Oxyrhabdium leporinum | reverse complement strand
CAACCAAACAAAAAAAAACCCTGATCTAGGAGAGTCTTTTTAGGGAGAAAACGTGAGAACCACTTCCTTAAATCCAACATTTAGAAGAAAAATATGCTTATCATGTTGTCAAAATTGATCCTAATGGAAAATATTTTTTTTTTCAAATAATGAATTAGGCTGAAGATTCAATATTAATGAGCTTGCTGCTGTAACATAATAAGCAGTAATGGAATAAATACATCATCCTGCAAACTCTGAAACTGAAGGATTTAATTATTTCCCCTTGTCTTCCTAATAAGTAGTAGGCATGGATAAATTTCCTTCATAGTATGAATTATGAATCATAACATAATAAATGCTGTTTAACAGTAGAATATAGAGGAAACTTGGAGTGTTTATATTATACAATAGGATTTTGATTTCTACTACTAGGGCAAAGAAGATAAAACATCTACCCTTCCATCCATTCATCCACACCATAATTCACACACTTCTTCGAATCACTTTATTCAATCTTCCTCCTAATGTAATCTTTTTGAGATAAAATTAGTGGGTATAAAAGATATTAATTTCTAGGCAAACAAAATGTGTTTAACTTTCCTTGCAAAGAATCTCAAAGGAAGATATTTTTTTGTTGGTAAAGATGTTTTGAATATTATTGTTAATCTCAACAGCCTGTTTTTTTATACAATAAGTGGAGTTTCATGGCACAAAACAACCTGGCTGGTCAGGAGTCAGCAAATTCAGATGACCATCATGTACCCCATTCCTTATCCCAGCTGTCTCCTACTACTCTATAAGCAGGTTCACACATTGAATTATACCATATGATTATATGATATAATTCATATCATTTATTATGATATGTAAACCCATCCCTGTAGTTGTAAAACCTAATTTATAGTTTAGTGTTATATGTGAACACAGTTTTTATTACTTGTTCAACAAACCGTCATTAAAAGGTAACTTAGGATGATACATGATCTATGTCTATTTGTTTTTTGCTCTATATAGCCTCTTGTACAAAGGTGTTCAAAAATATAACAGATTTCCCCTTATCTCAGTTATAAGTTAAGAAATATATTGGTCGTACCACGTTTTATGTATTGTGCCCAGTTCCAGGCATACACTTAAAGAAGACTTTAGAGATATTGGAACATTTTTTTTAAAATGGCAATAAAAATGATAAGGGCACTAGAAGCTAAGGAATATGGAAAAGAATGAAGGATTCAAGTTTGTTTAACCCTAAGAAAAGATGATTAGGGGGTGATAAAATACTCAAGAAGTAGCCCATAGAAGAAAGTTAGACCCAGAATAATGACATTACAGAAAGCTGGATTCTGAATTAATATTTAAAAAACAACAACTCATTAAGAATAAGAGCAGGTTTGAGTAGAACTAATTCCCTAATGAGTATTGGCTTCCCCTCATTGGATTTATTTGAGTGGAGGTGCAGCAAGCACAGTTGGAGATGTTTTAATCTGGATTCTTGCACTATTATTTATTGTTATTTATGAGAACATGACAAAAGAAATGTAAAAACATACACACAATCCACATAATTATATACAAAAATGTAATGAGGATACGGCAGTGGCCTCATAACTGGATGTCCAATTCAGCTATCCAGGTGATCATCTCTGGTGTTCTTCTAGGGATCATCTAGGAATCTTCTGCAGATCTTCTAGTGAACTAGAAAACATACATCATAAGTAATGTTGCACAATATGTTTTGCATATCAGCACCACAATCACAAGAGTAATCTTTCCATCCTCATTGATACAGGGTAGAGGCACATCTAATTCTGTTCAATTTTATCCAACCAGAGCAAGGCAGGTTGGACAAAACCAGATGATCATTAATGGTCAGGCCACAAGAAGGTACTTGGGACCATTAATCTCTCCAGGCATTATTAGGGTTAGAAACAGCACTGTTGGATCATGCTAAGGTCATCCTCTTCCATCCTTGTATTGCTCACAGTGATCAATCAGATGCCTTATGGGATGCTTGCTAATAGGTGACGCAGATACACCCTTCTCCCATCATGGTTTCCTTGCTGCAACACTTATTGCTTGGTATTAGTTATCCCATGTCCATATTATGTCTTATACTTCACCAGGGAAAATTTTAAGAATAAAAAACCTTAACCGGAACAAGTGGAGTTGGTGAAGTTGACTATTAGAGACAAGAATCTAAATAATTTTGTGGTTATTAGGAAACACTTTCTGGACTTTCTGTGTAAAAGAGGGGAAAAAAAGAAAATTTGACTTTGATTCTGACAATTAAGTGGGCTATCGCTATAGAAATGACTTGTAGTTACTATTTGGCATAACTAAAAAGTGATATTACAATTTCAATATATATCTCACTGCACTGAAAAAAGGTTGGAAGTCACTGGTGTTTTTTCTTTTATTTCCCTCCCCCCCTTTCTATCTCCTCTACCTTTCTTTTTTCCTTTTTTTTCCACTCTTTGTTTCTATTTGTATTTTTTCTCTATCTGTATTCATTCTTAAAAAAAACTTTTAATAAAAATATTTAAAAACTTTTAATAAAAATATATTGAAAAAGGAAAAAATCCTTGAACCAAAGAAAAAATGGAAAATAATAGTAAGGAATCTTCATTTTTTATTTAAATAAAATCAATAACATATGCAAGACATCCTACACCAGAACTGTATAAAGTTGTTATGCTTGCTAAATTGTAATTTTGTCTATGATCCCGGTGTTTATGACAAAATATTTACTGAATCGCATGAAACAAAGTTATTGGGAGTTAATATACGCAGCCTAGATAATTATTAGGCTCTCAATTGAAGCAGCAATAATAAAGTTTTACCATTAAGGATGTTTGGAGGAAAATATGTAATGATTCTTACGTATAAATCAGCTATTTATTTATTTATTTTTCTAATGTACTTTATAATACTAGGTCAAAGTTATTGAGAAATAAAGTTGTGTTTTAAATTCTCATTACTCGGGATTAAGATACTCATTATCAAACTGCCAATATAATTGTACCTTTATCTTTTCAGAAAATAATACATACTATGACATTTGTGAAAAAAGGAAAGAGATATTGATTGTTATCTGGGGTTTTTTGCTCCTATATTGTAACAGGATTACAAAGATGCTTTTGAAATTTTTTTTTCTAACTTTTTTTATTAGGTTGATATCATGTATTTAGGAAGGCTAGTAAACATTCTGCATCCTTTCTAAATGGGAATGGGACAACTTGCCCCAGCCGGCTTGCTGCGGCCAACTCATCATGGCCAACTCTCTGCAGGACAACTTGCCACAGGACAACTTGCCATGGAATAATTTAACAATTCTATTTAATTATTTAAAATGAATTATTTTATTTTTTGTCATTCACATTTCATTCTGTCCCTCCTTTTGCATTCTTTTCTTAAATGATTCCATTTCACCATTTCTTTGGTATTAGTGTAGTAACTCTGGTCTAGCAGTGAGTTGTCCTGTGGTGTAATGGCCATGGCAAATTGGCCATAGCGAGTTGGCCGTGGCGAATTGTCATAGACCCTTTATAAACAATTGCCTGATTTTCTTGGTAAATGTTGATATCAACATGTAGAGAGTGGCCCTGATATATTAACAGCCCAATCCACACAATCCAGTCTTAGAAAAGTGCAGCAAAGTCCAAATAATCTGGGGTCCTTTCAAATTGTACTAAATGATTAATTGAATATTCAAATATCCATTCGGAAAAATTGGAATCAGCAGCAGTGATCTTGTTGGATATGGAAGAGTCCTCTGATATGATGCTATTTAAAGAAAATTGAAACTATTTTAGTTAAGATGGTGGTGCACTGGTTAGAATGCAGTATTGCAATTAAACTCACTGCTCACTATCAGGTGTTCAATTCTGACTGGCTCAAGGTTGGCTCAGACTTCCATCCTTCCAAGTTTGGTAAAATGAGAAGCCATCTTGCTGGGGATAATATGCTGACTCTGTAATCCACTTAGAGAGTGCTGTAAATCAGTATGAAGTGGTACATAAGTCTAAATTGTATTGCTAAATATGGAATTTGTACATTTTGTTAGCAATGAGGTTGTATCTTTCAGGCAAGTTTATGACAAATGGGATTATTTCTTCCTTTATTAAGATGTCCCACTAAATTCATCCTTTAACTTTTCTTCTATTTAATTTTATATTTGTTTGTTTTGTCATACAGTTAAAGGATATTCCTTATGGTGAGATGGGCAGCAAACAAATTCAATAATAAAAAAAAAAAGTATTAGTGTTGAAGTGTTATTATATGCTGATTATATATCCTATCCATAATTATATTTTTATAACAAAATTTATAGATACAGTATATTGTAATTCATTAGAGCAAGTCTCATAAACTTCCTATTGGCTTTAATATATATGTAGAAATTTGTAAAAAGTAAGATTGTACTTTATGATTTTTTTTCCTCTGCTCAATAGTGCCTTAAGACTGCTTTGATAGGTATTTTTCAGAAGTGGTTTGCCATTGCCTCATTCCTAAGGCTAAGAGAAAGGGAATGGCCCAAGGTGATCTACCTGTCTTTGTGCCTAGGGTAGAACTAGAACTCATGACTTCTGGTGTCTAGTTTAATGCCTTAAGAACTACACCAAACTGGCTCTCAATCATCAATTTGGTGACTGGAGTGCCTTACATATATAGGAAAAATATGGTCTGTAAAGTTTCTGTGTATATTGAAAGTAAATATGCAAAAATATTTATAGCAGATTAATATTGTTATTAATAGGTAGTTAAAATCTAAATTGATAGGGAAAAGATATTTATAAAAATAAACATGATCATAAGACTAATGTTCGTATTTAGAGCCATTTTAAGTTAATACCCCTAAGATAAATATTCAGAAGATTGATAAATTATTAAGAACATTTTCATGGGGAGAATCAACCACTAGATTTCATTAATTTATTAATCATCTTTGTGATTTTGGAAAAATCTTTTCTGATTTTTATCATTAAAAATATAATTGTACATTGATTATTCATGTGATCAGGTTGAAAGATCATTATGGTCACAATAGAGATACACTGTGTGACCCTATTGGGTATCATGGTAGGATTCATTTTTTAGTCATAATCATTAGATTTCCAATATTAAAGGCTGTAAGACATGTTTGGAAGTTGCCATGAACTATAATTTATTTTTATAAATTTATTATTTTTTTAATGAATTCACACTCTAGGATAATCCCCATTTTAAGCCATTGATAAATCCTTATATCCTTTATATGTATAAAAATGCGAGGATATAAATTGCCCAATGAGTGTGTGTGTGTGTGTGTGTGTGTATCATATATCATATATATATGATACTGATTTATATCGTTGCATTTTTATTGCAATATATAAGTTAGGGACAGTATTATTTATTCTAGGTGACTAGGACACAACATAAGTTCTACTTTTGATACTCACTACCTACATGACTAAATAGTAATCATCACTATTTTTTAATTTTTATTGTCTGCAATGGAAATGCATGTGACAAGTACTATACTGCATAACCCCTTTAAAGCTTCATTAGGTACAATTACTTTAAAGATGTATGCCTAATCTAAACATGCATTTGTAGCTTCCAATCAAGTACCTCTTTTTTTTCTTCTTCTCATTTCTGTTACCAAGATTTTCAAACAACCAGCTTTGAAAAGGAAAAAGTTAAGGTTCCTTTTGAAGCAAGTATGCACAAAGAGTCTCAAATGTAACTTGTTTTATTCATGATTGAATGAGAGATTCATATGTGGTAGATACTAGCATGGGGTTCTGCCAAAAAAAAAAGTTTCTGGGGATGCAGTTGATATTTGGAGGCAAAACCTGACACACTTGGGGGGTAGGTATATCTAAAAGAATGAGCATCAATCTGTTTCAGGACGCTCGGGTGTGATTTGAAAATAGATCAGAAAATCATCAAACAGTAAAGAATGGTAAAAGCAGATTGGCATTCTTGAAAATTGATCAGACAACTTTCCTTATAAGTATAGAATTACAGGGAACTGTTAAAAGGGGAGATAAAGCATTCTTCCTCATAGCCAATCTAAGCTAAATGCAAACATGAGTTGTTCATAAAACTACAGTTGCTTAGTTCTTTCAATGCAAAATGATTCTGGCCTCCATTGTCTCACCATCAATTCAAACAAATTTAGCCTGCAAGTTAACATGCAAGCCTGAAACTCAAGACGTCCTTCAGTTTGCAAAATGAAGAGGAAACAAAGATAAACTGCATCGCTCTGGGGATTAAAGATGAAGGCAAATGGAATATTTTAAAAAAATAAAAAAATAAAGTGGGAAGGAGTCTATTTTTATGGGACGGTGAAATAAAATGATTGCTCAGATATTTCTACCTAGTCTCTCTTCCCTGAACTGATTTCCAAAAGCTATGTAATAGATTATTTAGAGTTGTCATTTCATTCTAGTTCTTATGCACAGGGAATGTAATACATGTTATATTATACCACTTTCAAAGGTTGAGACATAAATGCAGTTTTTCCTGGGGCACTGACATTTATTTTCACAAGAAAAGAAAAAAGTTAGTTACTTGCTTATGGACTTGTTCCCTTCTCTTGAATTTGATCTAGACAGTTCTGATTGTATTTTCCACTAGACTTCAGAGCACTGAGAACTGGAAGCAGCACTATCCACTTATTATGGAAGCAGATATAAAATAATCTCTCTTGGAGGCATTAAGGCAGCCGACTCTTTTTTCAAGGCTTTTACAACTGATTCTACCAGCTGTTTCAATGTCCTCCTATGTACCTAGATGTGGTGACAGCTTGAAGCAGATTATGAAAAACTATATAAGATCGGATAAAGATACAAAGTCCTTATTTTTAAAGCATTGGGGAGTTTTTTTGCCTCCTCCTCTACTTTGTGAAACATTTCTTTTATAGGATTTGTGTCAATCTACTCTTTAGCCAAGAGTAAGAAGATAGAACTATGAAGCAAGCCTGGCTATATTTTCTTTTCAATTATTTATCTGTTAGTCTATAATGATGTTTGTGCCTGAATTGTACTGAAAAGTACTGAACTTGTACTTTGCTATTTCACTCTCCATCCTGTTTGTGCCTTGAACTAGAATGTAACATTGCTTGTTTAACATTTTTTAATTAGGATATGTAACCTTTTTGTGCTTAGAGGATATATTATTGTTTAATGGAAAGAAGTAAATTGAATATGAAGTTAATATCCTTTTTCTTTTCTCCTTCTTTTCTGCTTATGTTGCCTGCAACACATACGACAGAACATTTTATTTCAGGAAGTTAAAAAATGATATGAAGTGAGAAGTCTGCCTGTTGTCAACAGGGGGCTAATAGAGTGAGCTTGAGAAAGCTCGTAGTGATGTATTGTTCTGAATTGAGAAATGCAGCAACCTATCTGCTGATTATAAAGATGCTAAGTTGAACCATTGTTTAAAAGAATTGATCCCAAAATGAGCCAAGTAATGGAGTCCAGTCTGAAATTTCAGAATAAAAAAGTGAAGGGTGACTCAGAGAAACCAAAATTAAGATGCTTTGAAGGCAGCAAGACCTTATCAAGACTGAAAAAAATTGTGCTTTTTATCTGCCTGGAAGAGGGACTTCACCATCTAACCCACTGTATATGCTTCTCAAATGGATGTTCAGGTCTTCTTTTCTTTCAACTTTCATCACACTTATTTTGCGCCCTGGAATTGAGAGCAAGTATATATTGGAACACAAAATTTAGTATTAATAGCCAGTGAAAGGATTACAAAAGGCATTGCCAGCTAGGACATCCTGAAATATAAATAATAGTGGAACACAAACTACTCAATAATGGGCATAAGACATCCAAGTACTGACAATTCTGTGAAGTGATGTTATTATGATAGTTGGTTCTTATCTGTGTCACTAACTGATAACAAACTTAAAGGACTATCCAAATTTTACATCTCGGAAGAATCATGTGTATCTTTCCCACTCAGTTTGATAATCTTTGGCTACTCTTCCTTGCTGGATTTCAGAATTTGACTCCAACCAAATGTTGACTTTGAATTTTCCTCTGCTTGTTTCCTATTCAGTTTGCATGCTTTTGCTTGGTTATTTGTCTGATTTGACTGCTCTACAGGTAGGGAAGATTTTGAGGCTCTTGGCACTATGAAGCTTAAGCATCTCTTTGGGAGATTTAATGGGTGAAATTTAATTATCATGGATGGTCGTGTAAATGTGTTACTTTTTGCAATTCATAGGGGTATCCTTGTTGAGATGCAGGAGATGATTTTAGGTGTATGCTCAATCCAAATAAAGAATGTTAAACAACTTGTTACACCCTGAATGAATGAAATTGCACCGGAACCATCCATATAAGCTCTAACACAGCATCAATTTAATTGGCAGTTGAATGCTTGTTTCAGATTTCTCATATATTAATTATCTGCCTCCAGACACCATACACTGAAGTGATCCATTGTCAGTTCTGTGATACATAAAACAATACTGAACTTTTCAGCAGAATTTCAGCGTGCACCAAAAGCAGGGATGTCAGAAATATGCTCTTTTGTACGTGGAGATACATAGACTTAACTTGTTAATGTTTGGACAGCTGGTTGGTTATTCAGGGAAATATTTGCAAACTGTGAAGATACAATATTATTTAGCACTATTAATGATGTATATGAAATTTCACAGATTTGGCTACTTGGTACTTACTATCAAATTAGATAAGAAAAACAATAGCTCCTTAATTGGGCTGAAAATTGCAAATAAAGATGAAATAAAAATATCTAGAATAAATTCAGTAATTTTAAGAAATATTAATAGACATGATTTAAGAACACAAAATTCTAAGTTAAGTGGATCAAAACTGAATAGGTTTTAAATCATAAACTAGACTCTTTTCCAATAAAATCATTTAAGACATATTAGAGACCAATCTGGATGCTGAAGTAGATACTGAATGGGCAGTAATGAAGCCCGCACAATATTCTCTATCATCACTTTATGCCTCTTTGTCTGGCTAGCAAAATTTTGTGATATAGGGAAGCGAAATCTAGAGAGGCATGAGCTAAGGGAAGTTGTTGCTAGCTGACTTAATATAGGCTGTCTTAACAAAAGATTTATAGATGCAAGCCCAAGATTCTAGAATGGTTTCCTTAACCATCAATATAGGTATGAGCATCTAGCTTGAGGACCTCCAAGCACCATTAAAATCTGACTAGATAGACTGGAAAGAAGGGTTAGATAAATAGATAGATAGGAAGGCCACATGATGCAAAGCAAAATATTAGCTACTATCTTTATGCCAAAGAATATTCTTATTGGACAGGGAGAATAGTGGATGTCTTTAATCCAGCATTATCTGGAAATGTGCCTTCTTTTCCAGGGAAAGGTAGAGGCACAGAGGGGAGCAAACATATCAGCCTATATTCTGGTAAAGTGTGCTTGAATGAGAAGACTAAGTCTATTATTTATGGAAGCCACCTTTGATGTATTCTTAAAGTTCCACGTTGATCTACTTTGGGCCCCTAGTTAATTTGTCCTCCCTTAATAATATATGGAACTGGATTATAGAAGATGAATTTATATTTTATTTTATTTATTTCATTTTTTATGTTTATTATATTTCTGAACCAACCATCTCTCTCAAAGAGAGAAATTTGGGCAATGTACAATAACACATCAAACTATAAAAATGGTATGTAAAAATTCAAATGTTAGAATTAAAATTTTTGAATTAAAAGTGTTTAGAAAAATCATTTTTAAGGAAGCAAAAATAATTACACATGTTAAAAATTAGTTGACAAATGCAAGGGGTGGCAGCTTGTGTATTAATATATTCTTGATGGTTTGTTACTCTGCAGAATCTTAGAGGCTTCATAGTATCTATGCTGAAGAAACAAACCTGAAGATACCAGGGTTTGTACTTGTACCTTTTAACATGAAAACTGTGTGCTGTACTATAAGCAGTGGCATCCAGATACTTTGGTGCACTCTCTTAAAGAAAGATAGGGAGCTATCTACCCATCTATCCAGACAGATCCATGGACAGCCTTTATTACATAAGGAGGAATCATGCACGATGTAGGTTTTATAGAATCTCCTTTATTTTCTGTTATTTTAAGAGGCTCTTTTAAATTACATTCCTTTGTGATGTTTTCTGGTTGTTTTCAGGTGATTTAAAAAAAATGTTTTATGATTTCATTTTATTTGTTGGCAAAGGCAAAGGCAAAGGCAAAGGCAAAGGCAAAGGCAAAGGCAAAGGGAAGGAAAGATGCAGCTTTGCTAATTTTCCACTTTATGACATATGCAGCTCCTATGCATTTTTCTCATGCATATTTTAGACTCTGCACAATATTTTGTTTGAAGTACTGTATGAGCATATTTTGTTGTAGTTTTATTTATTTCTTTTGCTGGATGTGACTTTTATGTGAGGTAGCTGCTTACTAATTTATTTACCACTAGGAAAGGAAGCTTGGTATATCTTGAAAACTACAACTGGGCTCCCTGTTTTTTTGTTTCTCTGTGGTGTTTTTCAGTTCATTTTTCAGTTGTGTCTTTGCCTTTTGATTTCTCATTTCTATTTTTAATTTTGCCTGTTTGAGTAATCATCATGGAATAGGAAGGCTTTGATGCTTAATAAGACAGAAGATAGTTTGCATTATGTATTGTATATAGTGTATATAGTTGTCTGTTGAAGTTCTCACTCTGATCCTCTGTTGGTGCAGGAAAATACTCTCTCCTGATTGGTTGTCTGGCTGACCAGTTTCCTATAAAAAGAGCTCTGTCAGCCAGGGAGTTCAGTTGCCTCACAGGCAGTATTGAATAAAGAGC
>JANHFL010002530.1:124297-137495 GCA_032468155.1 Oxyrhabdium leporinum | reverse complement strand
AAGATCATGAAGCAGACTCCTCGTCCCGATAAAACCCCTTTTATTTAGGTTAAAGGGATTTCCTCTCCAGCAAAGTCTCGGCAAACAGTCTTTCATGAGATTTCACAACTACAGACCTTTATCAGGCTTGGAGAGTTGCCAGGCCGATGCCTTCCAAACGCCACACTGTAGCAGCAATTACTTGGCAAGAAGTCAAGAACAGATCTTCACCCTAATGAAATGAACTAATTGTCTCCTGCAAAACACCATTCCCCTTTCGCTCCCCTTTATTCCTTATGGGAGGAGCCATTCATTGTCCACCTGAGCCTTTACTCCCAAGTTGACCCTTATTCCTTAGCTGTGCTCCTGGCCGGTCTGCGCATGTGCACACTGGGAACAGTCTCCAGCTGTTCTTCTGCCCTCTCAGACTCTGAAGGCAGCTGATACTTATCAGACAGTCCTGGCTTCAACTCTGCCTCCTACGCAGAGCCCTCATCAAAGTCTTCCCCAGATTCCAGGACTGGCCCAGATTCCTCCCCAACCTCCTCACTGTCCAAATCTGCTGCCAGCTCCCCTGGCTGCTGGTGGGCCACAACACTCCCATGCCTCCTCCTCTTCCTCTGACTCGGCTGCTGGAAGGACCACAGTCTCTTTGCACCTTTTTACACAAACAAGACTCGTATTTTTATCAGCGAATGTAATAGCTCAAATACGTTTATTTTATTTTAATCTCAGACAAAGCTACACCACAGGGGCCTTTCCTTTCTCTTCAATGCACTGGCTACATTGGAAGCGATTATTTTTTTGCAATATCTGCATGGACACGAGTTTGCTTCGACTCCATGCTTTCGTATACAATACGGGTTAAATCTGGCCCTAAATGAACCCACTTCAATAATTTAGCTCAATTATTTCCCTTCACTGTATTCATGTGCTCATTCGACTTCACCTGGCAAAGTTCCCATACCCTGTCAGAAGCTGGTAGGACTAATTTTCAGATAGCAGGCAGAAATCTACAGCTGGGTTTCAAGGGGATTCTCTAATGTCATAATTGTTTTTAAGAGTATCATTTGCCTTTCAGGAAGTTCCTAAGCAATTTTTTGTAAATAAAAATAAAATCTAGCAGCTGCGGCATAGATGGAACTGTTGTAAGAGCGCCGATGTTAAATTTCTACTTTAAAAAAAAAAAAACAACCATTAAATCTTGCCCAGCATTTTGGAGTTATATTTGTATCGTTCATTCAAGACTGATAGGAGTCTTCCGGTACTTGAGGGCCTGTCAAGAGAAGAGGAGGTTGACTTATTCACCTGAGCACAGGACAAGAAGTAACATGTGGAAGATGATAGAAACCTAACCCAAAACTTTCCTGAGTCCTCCTTCTCCCTCATCCTCCTCTTCCTCTTCCTCAAAACATATTTGAGAATCAAGCACTCTATCAAAAGTAGGGAGGAGGGGGAAATCCAGGATGAAAAGTGTGTTCTGAGATTTTTGTTTAGTTTTGAATAATGGTAAGAAGCATTATGGCAATTGCAATTGTCTTGTCGGGGAATTTATTATTTCAGAATAACCGAATAACACATTCGGAAGGGACCTTGGAGGTCATCTAGTCCAACCCCCTCTTCAAGCAGGAGACCCTATGCCATTTCAGACAAATGGCTGCCCAATCTCTTGATAAAAAACCTCCAGCATTGGTGCCCCCACAACTTCTGAAGGCAAGTCGTTCCACTGGTTAATAGTTCTCACTGTCGGGAAATGTCTCCTTAGTTCAAGGAGAGAACCAACTTAGAAGTAAGGAGAAATTTCCTGACAGTTAGAACAATTAAATCACTGGAACAACTTACCTTCAGAAGCTGTGGATGCTCCATCTCTGGAGATTGATTGCACAGTCACTTGTCTGAAATGGTATAGGGTCTGCTGCCTAAACAGGGGGTTGGACTAGAAGACCTCTAGGGTTCCTTCCAGCTCTATTATTCTGTATTATTCATTGTTGTTCTTAGATATGGTTTGCTGAATAACTTTTTTCTGCAACATCTTCATCTGGGAACAGAGTGTTCCTAAGAAAACATAACACAGCTGACCTTATTGATTCAAAGTCCTGGTGCAATTCATCAAAAATATCTCTGAATGCCATTATAAGTGGCTGAAATTCTTATGTCCCCAATATCAAAAACAATTCTTCTTTCCTATGACAGTACACTTATTCCTTAAAGTTGATTACAAAGTCTTAATGTTGTTCCAACATTGGAACATCGTCTGATAGTTTAATCTGTTTAAAACTTTCTAGTGCCAAAACTTCGCCTTGATTTTTGCTGTCTATTTTAAATTCTTAAACATTACAAAAGCATATCTACGTTTTCCTATATGAAGGATTGAAGGTGCTAACCTGGTGTATTGTCAATCTTGTCATGTTGAATGTGTCTTACTTCTTTAAAGCAGTAAACAGGCAACTTCCCAAAATAGTTTGAAAGGATGGTGTGAATTTAGCGTCCTTGGAAAAGTCTGGTATTTATCTGACTGCTACTTCACTCTAGACTTTCAGACACAATTCACAAAGTGTTTTTCATAAAATATAAATGCCGATTTGGCACAGTAGCAGATTAGTCCTGAGAGAATCTAAATAATATCCTATTCCAGTATGAGGGATAAGAATTATCATGGGAGGACAGGTCTTCTTAGATGTGGCCATGCTCTAGCGAACATGCTTCCCCAGAAATATGTTTGATTTCCAACCCCGTTATTCTGTTATTCTATTCTGTTATCTCCAGCACTAGCAATGTCAATTCGAAAGATTACTTTTTTTTAACAGGTGAACACTCCTTAGAGGACAGCCCAGGGTTTTGATTAACGCGGCAGTCTTGCCAATTTGTTGAAGACACCTAAAGACGATAGAACAAAAACAAACTGCGGGGGCAAGAAATTATGGAGGCCGATATATAGCTCATCTCTGCTCACTAATAAAACTCAGCCTTGATACGCTTCATAATTGGGTAAGGAAGTAGCACGTGGGGAAAATCTCCAGGGGAAGCACTTTGAATGTTGTTGAGAGCCTCCCAGTTGATACGTCAGCCGAGAATAAATAAATGTGGAACATCTTGCCCTATGAATTATAGAAACCTTGATGAATGAGAGAAAAAGAGGTCAAAACTACTCCAGTCTGGATTTCCTGCTTTCTGACTCATCATATTGGTTACAATTTAAGCCTGAGAAACAGCCATGAATCCAGACACAGCAATGGTTCTTGTTGGTTGTATGGCTGTAGGTGGCCATTGATTCTACTTGCAAATCTGATATTATAGTGTCGGTCAAATTCTGGCCTTAGCTTGTTTGATCAATGGATATTCTGCGCTCACGAAATTAATTGCCGAGTTTATAATTGGAGCATGCGCATTGATAAACAGTAATTTGCAGTGTGATGGGTGCAAAAAATAAATAAAAACCCCACAGCAATATATACCATAGAAATTGGATTAGGGAAGGTCAGAGATAGAGATAATGGTGTAGATTTAGGCCCAACGACCAAGGTTAGCATAATTAGTGGCCTTTAAAAAAAAAAAAAGACGACACTGATTAAATTCTCCACAATTGCACAGCTACGCAACCAGTAATGAGACAGACTTTAAAACATTATAATCAGGTATAGCCCTCTATGACACTAATTATTTTATGGTATTATTTAGTCTCGGGTTCAAAGCCTTTTTTGACCTTTTAATTGATTTAGCAATCGGGGATTTTCGTATTTCATCCTTGGCCTATGAGCTGCCTCTTTCAAGGTTTTAAGAAGTAAAGACTTCCTCTTACCTGCTCATAGGGTTATTATTGCACAAAAGTTGCACAGGTGGGCGTTGTCACGTGGAAAGTCACGACAGAAATGGAGGCGGGAGAAAATAGCCTGCTCCAGATGCTCCAAAACTTTGTACAGAAGGGATTCCAGTTGACTAGGAAAGTGTTTTTAACCATGCCATCATCAACAGAAAAAAAATACATAAATGAAAAGTTGAAGCTAGAAAATTATGGGATGAGGTGTATTTTGTCTGTAGAGATTCTCAGTCATCCAGGTCCCAGTTGTCCCAAAGGTGCTTTTTTTTTTCAGGGGGCTTCCTTGTTTTGTCTTTTGAAGATGCTTCGCTTCTCACCCAAGACGCTTCGTCAGCTAGCTTCCTTTCCACCCCAGAAGGCAAGCTGAAGAAAACCCACATTTTGGAAAATCAAACCTTTTGCATTTGTTCGGGGTGAATTTCCAATGTCCGCTGAGAAAAAAAAATCATATAGCTTCAGTTTTGCTTAGTCATCATCATCATCATCATCACCATCATCATCATCATTCTAGCCATGGTCTATCCACTGCAGGATGAAGGCCTCTTTCAACTGTTTCCAACCAATGCCGTCCTTGAGCTTTCCTTTGCCAGTTGGGTTCACCATACTTGCTGATGTCATCAATCCACCCTGCTTTAGGTCTCTTTCGCAGAGGCTTTTGATCAAGTGGGATCCATCCTAGGATTGTCTTGACCAGCCTGTTTCCCTTTCGATTATTTTACTCTCTTGATGCTAGCATATCCTTTCGTTTGTTCTCTAATCCATGCGTAGGTCTTTCCATTTTGCCTTGTGATGCCGAGCGTGGATCTTTCCATGGCTCTTTGCACCAATTGTAGCTTTTGTATCGATTGTGAGGTTAGAGCAGGTAGCACACACTTTTCTCTTCAGGCATAGGGGGGAGATTGTTCTTGAAAATTACAGTTAGTTTGCCAAATGCCCGCCAGCTGCATTTAACATGCCGTTCAATTTTCTTTATTGTAACACCTTCCGTTGAGGTCCGTTGGCCAATGGTCTACTCCATCCAGTTCTTCTCCAGATATATTTTTCTTTCTTTCTTTGGGGAATTTGTGTAGGTGTGTGGATGGTATATGATTCTAAATCAGCTTTGATAAGATTAAAGGTCATAATTGGTACAAATGGGAAAAGGTTTTGTTTTCGTTTTGCAGCCAGAGAAAATACTTCAATCGATTATTCAAGATAAACATGAATTCCATTGTTTCCAGCTACCGTTGCTGGATTCAAGCCAAAACCTGCATCCCATTCGTAATATATTCTTACACTTGTTCCTTTGGTGTAACTTTAAAAAAAAGAAAGAAAGAAAGAAAATAATGGCTGACTAATTATTTATGGTCTGAAATAAATGTGTTAATTAGAAAAGTTCTATTGAAATATAATCTAATTCTTTCATTTGACATTTTCATGACTTAAAATTGGAAGCTCCATGCACATATTGATTTGAATGCCTCTTTCTGCCCACATTATGTATGCAAATATGGAATAAAACACCTTTATAAAATTAACATTACACATCCTCTTCAAATCTGTTCACTTATATATAAATATATATATAGTACCAGCAGATGTTCAGCTGTATAAGAAATATTGGACCCAATCCATTTCCAAGCTAAATACTTTTATAACCCAATTGTTTGGACAGTCTAGCAGAGGGTCAGGATTGTTGTATCCACCAAAAAGAGAGAGATGACATCAATAAACAGTTGCAATTATAAAGCAAACTGATTTTGGAGACAGGAACAACAACATCTGAAAGGGACACCTCTGTCATGCACACTTAACTTGAGAGTAAGTTGCAAACATTTTATTTCATCAGTTTGCATATGTGTGCTATCAAGAATAGCAGTGCATACTTATGGTATCATCCTCTTTTAATGACCCCGTAATCCCTTTCGGGGTGGAGTCTGGGCAACTGAATGGAGCTGAGTGTTTACTGGCCGGATGCCCTTCCTGTCACCAATGCAGAGTTTTTTCAGCATATATATTCTCAGTGTTTCCTACATACATTCATTAATTGGATAGCAAAAAGTTCATCTATTTCTTCTGCTTGGTTGGGTGGCTTGTAGTATACACCTATAGCAATGTCATTCTTTTTTCCTTTTATATTGACCCATATAGCTTATAGGAGGTTTTCATCCTTGGTTTTATGGATTTCTGTAGAGATGTGATCTTTTATACATAATGCAACTCCACCTCCTCTTTTGTTAGGTCTGCTTCTTTTGAATAATTTATATCCTTCCATTAGTACATTCCAGTCATGAATTTCATCCCACCAAATTCAGTAATGGTAACTATATCATATCTACCTTAATGTACTAGTACTTCATGTTCACCCTGTTTGTTCCCTAAACTTGGACCATTTGTGTCAGGCTTGATTCAGCTAGCTCACTAGGAAAGAAAGACCCTGAACTCCATTTGGTTGAAGTGATAGGTTCTTTTACTAAGAACTAGTGATTGCAGAAAAAAAAAAGGGGGGGGGGGCTAGAACTAAAGTTCCCGTACAAAAAGTTACAAATTTTTTCCTGCCTAGCCTCTCCTCATGACCGGTTCATCTTTAACCAATGGTGTCCCGATTAGGTGTTTGGGAACCACTTGGATGTTTGGTACCTCTTGGTGCAATTTGCATTCCTTATTCAGGCTCATCCAGTGACAGTGGAATTGCTTCTTCCCAAAACACTTCAGCAAGTCCACCCAGTATTTCACTACAGCCTACTCAAACCAGAAGTTACCTCTTCTCTCAGACCACCTACACACACACCTCCTGTTCCCATTATGGTGGAGGGTGAACAACATTTTGCAATTAAGGAAATCCTAGACTCCCACATTCACCGTGATTCCATGCAATACCTAGTAGCGTGGAAACATCTACCTCCCTCTCAAAATGAATGGGTAGCTAAAAAACATTCTTGAAGCCCCTACACTCTTAAAGAAATTCCACTTCCAATACCCCAACAAACCATGTTAACATGCTGTAATATTTTTCTTTGTCTCTTTACAGGTGGATTTCCCTTTTTTCTAAGGAGGGCAGCATGTCAGATCCCTGGAGTGATACTGCCATTCTTCTGGGGAAGGGGGGACCCTGGGATACTACTGAGTGTATTGCTTTCTTCCTCACACACCCCACAGCCTGTAACTTTTCATTTTTATAACCTTTATCCTGGCGCCTAGGCGCCCTGAGATTTTCTCACCTTTTGGGGAATGTCATGTGAGTTGTTTCACTTCGAGAGGCGGCAGAAGATGACCCTGGGAATGCTTGCTTATCAGGTTTCTTTTGAAATGCCAAAGTTTCAAGAGTTTTTACTTTCTTGAATGAGGAGGAGAGGCAGATCCTTACAGGACCATTCTTGGATTAAATGAAAGGGCAACAGCTAGAATGGGAAATATGTGAGCTTACTCTTACTTATTGGAATGCATTTAAAAAAAAAACCAAAACTCTTTATCAACTTGGCAATCCAGTCAGGTTTAAATTTCTTATAGATATGTTCCTTTTTCTCTTCCAAACACAATATTTCAATTGTTAAAAGATATCTAAAAGTTGAATTAAAAAAAATAATTCACGATATCATTCAGCCCACAACTAGGATGGATAATTGGTTTGGAACTTAAAATCTTACCATTACATGGATTAAAATCAGTTTGGAAAATGACTTCCAGACCCTGAGGAAGACATTTCACACCAAGGCATAGAAATGGACCTTAAAAAAGTACAAGCAGTTATAGATTGGGAACACCCACAAACACATAAGCAACTGCAAAGTTTCCTGGCATTCAAAAATTTTTACCGCCAATTTATTCCCACCTTTGCACAAATAGCCCTGCCCATCACTAACTTGCTAAAAACAAAAGGGGAGGGGAAACCCAAGCCGAAGCAGCCACTGAACTGGACAATGGAATGTCAAGCTGCTTTTGAAAAACTTAAACGGTTGTTCTCAGTTGAACCAATTCTTAAACACCCCGACCCAGAAAAACTTCACTTTAAAATATATCCCAAGGGGGAAAAATTTCCTAGCTGATGCTTTATCTAGGAAACCACAATATAATAGTGCTAAGGGTGAGATTATGAGGCCAATTCTACAGTCTCAACAAACAGCAGCAATAGTTATCACACGATTTAAAGCAAAGCAGAATGTTTTTTCTGACAATAACGTTCTGCTAGCATTCAAGAAGGCCCTCATTTCTGATGAACGGTTTGCAAATCATAAGAATATTTGTACCATGAAAGATGACCTGGCCTGGGTTGGAGGGAAACTATACGTTCCAGCTTCCCAAAGACTTGTCCTCATGGAAAAATGCCATGATTCCAAACTGGCTGGACACCTTGGTTTTGTAAACACCATCTTATTAAAAAGCAATTTTGGCGGCCTTCCTTAAAGAAAGACATTGAAAGCTATGTTTCCAGCTGTCCTATTTGTGCTGCTGCAAAACGGAGACAGGGGAAATCCCCAGGTCTCTTACAATCAATTGCGGAACCTTCAGCACCCTGGAGAGAGATATCAATGGATTTTATTGTTGAACTACCAGAAAGCGCAGGAAATACTGTCATATGGGTTGTAACTGATTTGTTTTCTAGACAAGCACATTTTATCCCATGTCAGAAGATCCCATCTGCAAAAACCCTAGCCAAATTGTTTTTAACACACATTTACCACTTGCATGGAGCACCCAAATGCATTATCTCTGACAGGGGAATACAATTCACGTCCAAATTTTGGAAGGCATTCCTAGCCCTTCTTGGCTCTGCCCAGGGGCGGAGCTCAGCTAATCATCCGATGACAAATGGAGCGACATAACGACTTAACAGGGTTCTAGAGCAATATTTAAGATGCTTTATCAACTATCAACAAGATAATTGGGCTGACCTTATCACTTTCGCTGAAGTGGCCTATAACAACTCGGTCCACTCCAGTACAGGATACACTCCTTTCAAAGTTGCCACTGGCCAGGATTTTGTTCCTATGCCTGAATTACCCAGTGAACAACCTGCTATAATCTCTCTAAAAGAGTGGATTGACAATTTACAAAACCTGTGGCCAGTTGTTACTCTAACACTAAAAGACGCTAGAGAATCTATCAAAAAGCAAGCTGATAAGAAACAAATGGAACCTAAACCGTTCCAAATTGGGTAAAAGCTCTACTCATCCATCAAGTTCCTTAAATCTCCACAACCTTCTAAGAAACTTGGTCCAAAATTTGTAGGTCCTTTCCCTATAACTAAAATCATCAACCCAGTAACTGTGGAACTGAAATTACCAAAATCTCTTAGACAAATTCACCCTGTCTTTCATATCACTTTGCTAAAAAGAGAGGTCACATCTTCTATAAGACCATCATCACCACCTCCACCTACTTCTATTATGGTACATGGTGAACAACATTTTGAAATTAAAGAAATCCTAGACTCTAGAACACATAGTGGGAAAATCCAACTTAGTGGCTTGGAAACATCTGAGCCCAGGCCACAACGAGTGGGTGGACAAAAAAAATGTAGAGGCTCCAGCATTACTCAAGAGATTTCATGACATGTCGTCTAACTCTCGGCAAAGACAAAGTTGGTAGCGCCCGAGCGACAATTAGAGAGAAGCGTCTTCGCATAGTTTGTGGAGTTTGGAAGAGAGATGCAATATGCGCAAAGCAGCGTAATTGTATAGCTCTTGGAATCTGACAAGCAAGGGTGCACTAGCTAAAGAACGGGGCGCGATGGACAAAGTTGGAGTACAATTTAATAGATGACTGTTTTGGCTTCTTTCCCCTTCTGGACATGAGAAAGCTGAAAAAAGAGAGGAGGGGGAGGAAAAACAATACAGCGAGAGGATCATGTTATACAGCGCGGAGAATGAGAAGTAAACCCGCAGGAGCCATTCAGAAGTATAGGAGCGACAAGTAATACCATGGAAGAAGAAATAAAGTTAAGGTTAATTAATAGAACTGGACTGAACCCTGCAATAGAGTTTAAGAATTGTAACAAAATAAGATTATTGATTTTGGACGGCGACGATTTTAAATGTGAGGATATGTTTTTAAGCCCAGTCTAGCTTCCGACTATGGAAGTATTGGTATATCTTAATAATTTTAACAGGGAAAATATTATCAGAAATAAATACATCTTGAATGTAAAAGGCGAGTTCAGATCTAGCCAGGAATTGAGAGTAAGATTTGGTATTTATATGTGCAAATACAATTTAGTTAAGAAAAATATGTGAAAGGACATGGTTTTTATAAAGAAATTACTAACAGAAGTGGAAGAAAGATTGATAAAAGCGTTGTGTAGTTACTTACAGAGGATTAAACTTAAGAAAATGCTTATTTAATTTGTATGTATTAATTACAGTTAGAATTGCATTTGTACAGAATTGGAGAATTGAAATAATCTGGAGAGAAGAAAATATGTCTAGAAAAATACTAGAGTGTGTGAGGATTGATAAAATGAACAACATATGATTGATTAGAAAACATTAATATAAGAACAGAATTGTATTTTTAATTGTTTTTGCAAATATTTGTACCCAGACGACACACCGTGTAACAGAAGAATTGTACGGAAATAAAATAAAAAAAAGTTATTGTAAAAAAAAAAATTGTTCTCTGAGGAACTTGTCTGCCTCAGAGGTCTGCTTTCTATGGAGTTATTACTTGGAACCCTGACACCACAGTTATATGTGTGTGTGTGAGTGGGACTGAACAGGTTATTGTTGCCAAGCTCCTATGCATGTTTACTTTATGTAACAAGAATAAATCAAAAATAATCCATCAGGATCTGATCTCAGCATAGCTTGATAGGAAGCTTGAAATATTTTTGGCATCCTGTTAATTTCTAGTTTCCAGAAGTCAAGCTTCCTGTATTCTTAGAATGTTCACACTACATCAAAATAGCTAATAATTAGCAGATTAAACCTCTCACAAACCTCTTAACACGAGGCATAGCCTACTTTTGTATTCTCTTCAACAGAATACAAACCTACTCATTAACAATTATATTGAATAGTTTGCTACAAGATGCCACAATGCAGGCTTAATTAGCCAATTAAGCAACCAAATAAATAATTATCTCATAAAAAGTGGGAGGAAGACTTCTGGCAGTTTTCCTCTGGGAACATAAATAATTTGTAACAGTCAAGGCGACATCGGCAGACCCTTTCATTGAGTGAATCATTGTGCTGATTTTTGTAACTCCCCCCCTCCTTTCCCAAAGCTTAGACTATTTAGTACAGGTCTGAAACTTTCTGCCTAGCAATAGGCTGGGGTTAATGAATTTGTTGATGAATGTATTGTCTTTTAGTGCTCCCAACAAACTATAAAAAGAGAAAGAACCCAGGACAAAAGATAAAAGCGCAATATATGCCAGTTCAACTCCCTGATGATTTTGTATAAGTTGCCAATTGTTCAAAGGTGTTGGGTGTTGTTCTTTCTTAAATCCATAGTGAATATAAAGTCAAAGATATGCATTTATTGTCTGCCTTGAGACAAGTTGATCTATTGTAAAAATCAGGAAGCCATTTGGAATAGTTATCAGAACAAACTGTGCCGGTAAGTCAACAATCAGGGATCCTGACCATTGGTTACCAGTAAGAGCTGTTAGGATACTTGGTGCCTATCAGCCTTACCTGATAGATCAGACAGGAAACAGAACCAAATTCTACTTTATCTTAAAGCTACATTAACAAAACCTTGTAAGTCTGTATGTAGAATTTTTCCATCTTCTCCTTTACAACCTGAGGTACCAGAGAGGGTCCCTTCTGAGCCTCTTTCTCTGCCATCTATGGTATACCTGTGGGTTATTCTGACTCTTATCAGACTGTTGCCTAGATAACATTGCTTCACCTTTCCCACATATTATTATAATACCAGGAGGGTCTTTTGGAAGACTCTCACCCCAGTGAAGTTCCTATGGTATCATCACTGCTGGTTTTTCTAAAAGGAGAAAGTTATAAAAGAGTCCAATCCTCTCCAAACTTGCTTGTATTTGATAGGCTAAGTTTTTAGCTTTGCTGATTTAATTAATATTTTGACATTATGCATTGGCATTTTATTTGGTTGCATTTCATATCCTTAGGACAATTTAATATATTTTGCAATGGCTTGTAAAAGCTAAATTGCTTGAGAAGGCTTTTGTAATAAATATTGAAACCAAAAATGCCTTTGAAAGTTAAGAAGGGACTGTCATGTGCCTGCTGTTCTCAACCAACAAAGTTCCATACTTTTTTGCACTTTTAAAAGGGATTGTATTTTTTTAAGTGAATGTTACATTCTTGTCCCTTACTTAATATTTCTAAATGATTATTCCTATGGAGACTTTGCAAGAAAGTTATGATTCTGTGAATCTTAGTAAGTACTTTTCAGAACTTGAAATAGGGATCTGATGCTTTGGTGTAGCCTTTGGTGCCCTTGTGCAGTAAATATGTATAAATACCCCCAACAACTAGCATTTCAGTGCTCATATATCATAAAGTTATGATACTCATCAGTTGTGACAGGCAACTTCAATCAAATCAAATCAAATCAAATTTTTATTATGGCCATGGACCAGCATAGATTGACAATCTCTCTTATCAGGTGCAAGAAATCAGATTCACATGTAAAAGGTGACTTCAATTCCATTTTAAATTTCTTTTATCATATTTCAGTAATAATTTAGTACAAGAATCTCCCCAGGTTTCTTACCTTTCCTTGGGAACAAACAGATAAAGTCCCATGGAACCTAGAGGGTGTGTGTGTCAGTCCTAAGTGTCTTGCAGTTGCACAACTACTCAAGGCTAACTTCCTCCTTGCCTGGCTGGGAGTTTCCCAACACCAACACACAGAGCTTTTCTGAGAACTTTGGAGCCAAATTTGGAAAGTTGAAGCTGCAAAGTTGGCAAGGGGTTAGAAATCAATGGCAGGGTTCATGGTTTTGTAGGAAAGCTGAGGCAAATCTGTTCGAATCAAGGAGAATATATGTGTCCTAGAATACCAACCCAGTGGTCCCAGTGACAGGCAAATCTGTCCACTTAAACTTCCAAAAGGTTTTTAAAGCACCATTAAAAGTTAGTGTGAGAAAAGACAGAGGCAAAGCATTCCAATTCCATCACAGTAATCACAGCTGTCGAAAACTGAACTTTACAATTTATTGATATTGCTATACCAGGAGATGCCAGAGTCAAAGAAAAAGAACTGAAAAAAATTATGAGATATCGCAACCTGGCCATTGAAACTACATGATTATGGATGAAACATGTAACAGTGATACCCATTGTCATCGGGGCACTTGGTATCATGTTCAAGAATTTTACAAAATACATCAAGAAATTGCAGCTTCCTGCAATAACACCAGCAGAACTGCAAAAAACTGTACTACTGGGAACATCATATATTTTAAGAAGATACTTGGTTGATACCTAGGATGCTGGCAGCAAC
>JANHFL010002530.1:42049-58810 GCA_032468155.1 Oxyrhabdium leporinum | reverse complement strand
AATAATAATAATAATAATAATAATAATAATAATAATAATAATAATAATAATAATAATAATAATAATAATAATATGGTACCTTCTGTGCATTGCCCAGCAGTGTAGGCTGTGATTGACCAGACACCTATATTCAATATAACGGAATGCAAGAATGTTTGGGTGCTGCAAGGAGGCATTAGCAAGATAAGGACTAATATGGTCACTTATGCAATGTCATGTGGCAAAACTCAAGACATTTCTCTGTCAGTTCCCCTTCCCTTTGGAATAATAGATGGGATACCTTTGTATCTTCTGAGATTTTAGTTCCCTTTGGGAGGCATTCAACCCTGAGGCGAACCTGACTGAGGCCATCTTTGAGGTTTCAGGGTTGCCAGCCTGGTTCTTTCTCTAGGCCCAGCATGTCAAACTCATGGCCCGTGGGCCAGATGCATCACACGCTGGCCATGCCCACCCCTGGTTTAGCGAAGGGGGAAAAAGTTGTGATATGTCATGTGACGACAACGTGACGCTGCAAGTTTGACACCCCTGCTCTAGGCCCTTGGCCAAGGAATGGTGTGATCCCATTGGTTGAATTTTTCTCAGCAGTGACATAGCACAACTAAGTGTTATTTTATAGTCAGATATACATATGTGTATCTTTAAGGAAGACAGTGGCTTGACAGTGGAGGCTTTTTTGTTTCTTTTATTATGCACAAGTCTATTCCCAAAAATTGGTGGAAAAATTACAATTATTTATAGTAGAGTTTCTAAATTTTTAATTTCTCTCTTTCTCTACCTGTCCCCCAGGGCTATTTGCTAGTAACTATCCATTGCTTTGTTTAGCTTTCAGTTTCCCCTTTCTCTTCTTCCCAGCCCTTCAGCATTTCAATAAGAAAGAAAAAGAACGGGATGAGCTATTTGGCAGCATGCTTGAAGCCTTTTGTTGTTATTTTTTTCAGACTTCAATGCATATGTTGTGTGATGCACCTCCCTCTGGGTCTTTTGCTGAGCCCTTCCTCTTCCTTGTCTAGGCTTCCCTGAAGGCTCCAGGCATCTGTCTTTAGTCAACCATTTCTTTCTGTTTCCATTTGCCTTGGGTTTATGGTAAACCACAGCCTTGGCTGTGTTTTTACTTCTCTTCTTCCAGAGAAGCCTCCAACTGACATTTCTACTCTCTTCTCCCTCTGGGCCCAGGAAACAACAATTGGACTCTCAGTACATCACCACATGCACAGCGTCTCTCTCTCTCTCTCTCTCTCTCTAGACAATCATTTCCCAGCCCATTTCTCCATAATCACTTTCTACCTTAATGTTTGTCCCCCGCCCCCAGGAGCCAAGAAAGTAGATTTTCCCCAGGGCTTTAGTCCAATATACTAGGCCTGGCCAATAGGAATGCTGACTCTGTCTGCCATATAGCCATCCTGGCTAGCAGTAAGCAAGACAACTTATCTACCTTGGTGAAATCCACCTGCCACACTTGAGAGTCTACTCCCCATTTTTTCTCTTCATCTCCTGATCACATGCCATTTTCATTAACTTCACTAATAGTTTCATGTTGATTTTTTAAAAAAATATTTGTTCATTGTATTATTTTTATATAGGTCCAATTGTCCATTGCTTACTGCTATAGATTGCCCTGTGCTGCATGGTGAGTGGTGACTATATAAATCAAACTAATAGACAAATAAATAAATTTAGCTTAACAGAAAATTATACACACATGAAATACCAAAGGACTCTTTCAGAGATACATTTTTAATAATTATATCAGCACATTTTCTTAAGCATCAAACATTCAGCAAATGATATAGCTTAAAATGGAGGAAATATTCCATCTTCATACTGCTGCTAATATTGTATATAATTTATTTCTGTGCTTCTCCTGAAAAAGAAAAAGAGAAGAAAAAAAGGGAGATCTTTTAGGCCACTGGACTCTTTTTTATCAATGTTCACCAACAAACCTTGACAAGGAACTGAGGTTCTTCCCTGCCACAGAGATGCAAACATTATAAATAAAATACTAGGAGAGTTTCATTTAGATTTGCAATTCAAAAATACATTTTTAAAAAGTGGAAGGGGAGGCAGAGTTATGCTGTGGTAGTTAACTTCAGTCCCAGATTGAGGGATAATTACATTCCATGTCAGCTTCCATTTCTGAATATCTTATGAGTTGCTAAATCAATATGGATGAGTCTTGATTTGATTATTTCCCTGACAAAATCAAAACCATTATGAGAGGTACACTGCTATAAACCTCTTTGCTGTTTTTTTTTTAAATAGCAGTGCTTATTTTCATATGTTGCAAATGTGCGTGTATTTTCTAAGGAGAAAAAACCCAGAGGGCAGCAGAATTTTCTCCTGGATAAACACACATAGGATTGGACCACATGAATATTTGGAGATTCGACAGACAGCAGTAAATACCCATGCATCTTCATTTAATAAACTAAATAATCCAGAAGCACATCTTTTGATGATGTCCATCCAAGCAGATATCTGGCTGTGTTCAGAAATATGTTTGCTTTGCTGAAAGGTTAGGGGATATAGAGTCCTAGTTCTGTCACTAGCATATTGGCATGCAGTAAGCAAGAGAAGGCAGGAATTGTCTGTATGAGCAAAAAAGAAGTGCTTATATCAATAGCACTTAGACTTATATATCACTTCACGGTGCTTTACAAATCAGCCTACTTCCCTCAAGAATCTGGATCCTCATTTTTACCAACCTCGGAAGGATGGAAGGCCGAGTCAACCTTGAGCCGCTCAGGATCAAACTGCTAGCAGTCAGCAGAATTAGCCTGCAATACTTCATTCTAAGCACTACGCCACCAGAAGATGAAAGGAATCAATAAATAAAACATTGACCGCATCACTTACTACTACTATACTGGAGGATTTTGTTAGTATTAATACCCTTGGTGTCCATATTCCCTGTACCGACTTTAATAATAGATCTTCTCTTGGCTGTTGGAAATTTTCATTTAATTGTTTAAAAGCTTGTTTTAATTGCTTGAAAGGGAATAATATTGTATTACTATAGCAATATTATCGCAAAAGTTTTCTTTTAAAACAGGTGAACACTTCCTACTTGCTTAAATTCAAGTAGTTAGGCACGGCTATCAGGAACCATTTGGTTGTATTTTTATGTTCTGTAATTGCTCCCTTCTGCTTCTCCAGAGCAATCTGTGTAATTTGTATAATTTTTCCCCTTAATTAAAAACACATTTTAGCTGGCACAGAACTGTCATGATCCCCAAACTAAATCCATTTTCTGTTTCTTTTTTAAAAAAAAATGTGTATTATGTTACTATGGAATGAAATAACATGCAAAATGGCAAGGTTAAAATATTATATAGAGCTACATGAAAAGGTTAATAAAATTTAATGTCCCTCCCCCCCCCCTTTTTTTGGGGCAGACTACAAACTACACAAATTGTGAATCCTAGCTGTTGAATACACATGCATAAATTATTGCATAATGCACAAAGATGTGTAATATGAAATTCTTACTGAAGTTCATTGCCTCAAATAAAATATGTTTTATAGCATTTTCTATAAGGATCCCCAATGAGTTCTATCAAGATATGTTCAACTTTGGGTTGTTGTTTTTTTCTCTTTCTTCCTTACACTTAATATTATTAGGTTTTAACATGGTTTATATATAATGGTTTGCAAAAATTTTGACAGAAGAGGCCAGCAACTGTTGCACAATTCTATGTGTTCTTATAGAAATAGGAAATGACATTTCATGAAAGGTAAACATTTATTTTTTAAAAAAATAACTGGAAATACTTAGATAACAAATGTCACCTTGTTTTTGATTAAATAAAATACAGTCATTTCAAGTGGCGTACTCTTTTTACAATCATTTTAGAATTTTAAACATATAGCAGATCTGCAAGGTGTATAACATTTCAGGTTTATGTCACTATTGTATTTGTAATGGAAAAATAGAATTTGTCCAACTATTATTCAGAAAGAATTTGCCACACAGTAACAGCCACCAGATGGGGTTAACTGAAGTTGATGCAAGCACAAGATGTTAAGAAAGTAAGAATGTTTAAATTATTCATTTATCTTGTGTGTAAAATTTAATTTGTACCCCCTAACCTAAATGCAAACTGAAATAGAGGTACACGCAAATTAATATTTTTTCAGAATTTTGTAACCTAAAACAACCAACAAACAATAAAGATCTAATTTTTACAAATCAAATCAAATCAATCAATCAATAAACAAACAAATCCCCACATTATTTCATTAGGCTAAAATCTCATGCCAAAATTGCTAAAAGGCATTCATTTCAATTCCAATGTTTTTACCTTTACCTAATTAATAAAACAGAGGTGAAGGGTAGAGTAGTGGGAAGAATCAGAGTAAACTGAAACATATACAGCAATTTATCCTGAATCTTACTAGGGATCCTCTGCTGAAGTCTTGATAGTAAATAACAAACTTTGCAACTTTGGAGGCTCTCTCTATATAAAAAGATCTTATCAGCAAGCAGAAAATCAACATAGAAACACTGTGATTGTTTGGGATTGCTGCTAAAAGGGGAAAAATAAGAATATAAACTAACATATGTTATTGATTCTATACCTCTCAGGTGCTACAGGGGCAGAAATGAGAAGCCATGGGATTTTGCACTGTATATCCTGTAACCATGCTGATGGTAGACATCCAGTTTGAAGTCAGGGAATAAATATTGGGAGCCGTGACTGAATAATTGTCTTTTTATAACATACAAAAGCTGGGCAATTGGTTCAAATTATGATGCAGCTCAATGTATTTGGGAGCATCAAATATAGAACTCCAGTTGAATAGTGGACCAAAGTTAGGATATGAACTAACAGCTGCTCCAAAGACTAGTTGGGCTAAACTCTGCCTGATTAAAGTTGAACAGTTATAGGTAGGTAACTATTGTGTATAATCATATCTTGTGTTTGCAGTAATAATTCTTTGGGCCATACTGGTGAATGATCAAATCAAGCAACTTTTCTAGCATTGGCTTAAAATATAATCCCAAGATAACAGTTTAACTGGTTCAATATTATAGAAACTTATGGTATGTGCCAACAGAAGTTATTAGACAGATAAAGAGCATTAGCTACGTTTTGGGGTACTTAATTGTCAGATGCTGCTTATGACAATGTTGGACCAAATCAATAATAGCTCTGTTTTGGCCAATCTATGAGATAATGACAGCACTATTCTCACAGAGGAAGATTGTCTCATTTGCAATAAAATAATATAAAATAAAATAAAAAATAAAAAAATGTACACAGAAATTCAAATATTCAAAGAAATATCCTCAAAAATCTATGTATTTTATGTAGTTCTTTTTCTTCCTTTGTCAGTTTTGGAAATAGGGTCAAGCTATGACTTGGCTGAGATTATTAGGTAATACTGAAACCCTGTCTAAATGTATTATTGTTTTAATGCTCAAAAAGCAGAAAATAACCCGATCCATATCTATAACATTAGAATTAATAAGGGAATTGCCTTAGAAGTACAGCACTGTATGTCTGAGCTATCTGGTTGACAAGTTGCCTAGCAAAATTAGGCAGAATTAGATCCTGTCTTCTCTTGTCTGTATCTTGAACAGTTATAGCCTGACAAGTTGTACATTCCAAGGAATATTTTTCCAAGGAATCAGTCAATACTGATTCAAAGACACACACACACACACACACACACGCAGACAAACAGAGAGAGAGACACAGAGAGACAGAGACAGACACAGAGAGACAGAGGGGAGAGAGAATTTGGCATGGATCAGTAACTTCACTGACATCCTTCCTGAGGCCAATATTTCAGAACGTACAGTAAAAATGCCACAGCAGTGATTTGTGGAATCTGAGAAAGCATAGGTTTCTAAAGTGGAGCTATAATGAACTAAAAAAGATTTGCATCTTTTTAGTTTTTAAGATAAGCTGCCATACAAATATTTAAAATAAGTAAATAAAATAAATGAAAAATAAATCCTCTTTCCCACCTCAAAGAACTGAAATCTGCTGAGTTATCTATTGCTTTAATCAGTAAAAGTGGCTGGTAGCTCCCCCCCCCTCTCCTGTGTCACTAATGGTTAAAATATGATGTCAGTTTATTTTATCAAACCAGTTTCAGTCTATGTTAGTTTATTAAAAATCAAACCAGTATTTATCCAAAAAGTGACCTCCAGCAGCTGCTTTGAAAAGACCAGCAAGTTGTTGGAAGCTGAAGCAGAAATATTTTTGTTCCATTATTTCCGAGAATGACTAAACATTTGATCGAAAATGTAAGTGGTGCTCTAGCAAAGATACTTAGGGAGACCTGGGGCTGCATAAAGTATATTGCAAATGACCTCACTGTCAACAATTTGCTGTAAGGCCATTGGTATTTACCATATAGTTTCTCAAGATATTGCTCTGCCATGAGACACACAATATCCCATTAGCTACGATGGCTCTTTTCTTACCCACTGTAAATAAGAATTTTCAGCCATCTTTCCACAATAAAGGGAGGGTGGGGAGATGGCTGAAAAGGTTGGTGAACAAAAAGTGGATTTGAGGATACAGATATTCAGTTAAAACTTTTGTTGGTTATCATAAGGAGTTTATTTAGTGTATGGCATTATTACATTAGCAAGGAAACTACAATGCTACTGCAGAGTAGTAGTTTGGCTGCCTGTTTACTAGCTCTGTTTATACATGCCTGTGTACTTCCCACGGTACCACAGGAGGGTGAGCTAGCTCCACATCAGAAAAAAATATGAGCATCTGTTTCTGCAATGTCATCTTAGGCCCTCTCCCTCCACCAAAGTTGCCTCGCAAATGGGTGTTGCAACCAGGAAGTTTCATTGTTGGCAGGATTCTAACCACTGCATGAAATACCAGCTCATCCCCCCCAAGTGGTACCTATTTATCTACTTGCATAGAACATGCTTTCAAACTGCTAGGTGGGCAGAAGCTGAGGTGAGTGATGAGAGATCACCCTGCCATGCAGTACTAGGACTTGAACCACTGGAGCAGAGACCATCTCCAGCTTCTGTTCTGACCCAGTTCCCCAAACATGACAAACCCTCTGATGTGAACTCAAAAGATTCCTTTATTAGGAATGCCAGCAGCCTGGCAAAAAGTTTCTCTCACGGGCTAACAAGCCCGTCCAGTCAGAAGATGAATAGTTGTCTGCCACACCTATTCATCTCCGCCCCCTGCCTTTTATCCCCAGAGCCAGGGTGGGGCCTCGTTAGCAGTGGTAGCTCTTCCTTCCCCAGCATCGGCCCATGGATTTTCACTGCTCTCCTCTGCCTTCTGCGCAGCCACACCTCAGGCACTGGACCCAGCTGTTCCTCCTCTTCTTCATCAACCACCTTCAGTCCTGGGGGCTGTTGACTCTCCACCTGAGGGCTGATGGATGGTCCAGGCTCCACCTCTGTTTTTCTCTCTTCCAGCTCCATTCCCTCTTCCCTCTTCCCCCTTGGAGCTCCCAGGTTGCCCTGATGCTGACCCTGACTCTCACACTGCCTCCTCCTGCTCCTCCTGCTCCTGCTCCTCCTCCTCCTCTTCCTCCTCCTCCTCCTCCTCCGATTCAGCTGCTGGAGGGGCTGTGGCTGACAGGCCACAACAGCATCATTAATCCACTGAACCACCATGCCTTGTGCATCATAATGAGTCATACAGTCTTTTCCAAAGTCCTATTAATGTATTTTTCCTCTCTCATACTCTTAATTCCAATAGAAGACAATGTACGTAGCTCAGGTTGAACAATGATATCCTTGGTGCTCCGCTATTATCTACCTGGGTAGATACCAAATTTCTGCAAGAAAAACAATAGACAGCATCAAAGAATCCATATTCATAGTTGTTTTCTAAGATGACATAATCAACATGTACTCATCTTCCCCTGGCTAATACTACTACTTCTTAATACTACTACTTCCAAAGAATAAAAGCAAAGATTGGTTTTTCCGTAAATGAATCATTCAAAATAGAGAATTTGAGGGTATGCAATTCTTTCAAAAACGCAGTGTCATAACAATAGGACCAATAATTTCCAAAATATGCCATGCATTTCTCTTTAATTCTGTGATACTTGCCCATATTTCTACTATGAAGTCTAACAAACAAACAAACAAACAAACAAACACACACACACACACACAGGGAAACAGAGTAAAGGAAAGTAAGGAACACCTTCAGGTGGAGATATGAGGTTTATCATTTCCTTTTTCTCTGCAAATCTAGACTAGACAGTCTATATTTTATATGTATTTTGGATAGAACTCTGAATTTATAAATGCATCTCTGGCAGTTATTTTTAATTTGGCTGCAGACTTTTTTTTCTTTTAAAATTAGTATACAACAATCCTATAATGCTGCAAGATTCCTCTGGAAGCTTTATTCCCTTTTGTTTGTTATTTTTTCACCACTTGGTAGGCAAAGAAGAAAAGCAAACAACCTGCTAGTGAATAGGACTTTAAATATTTTAGTGGGCTTGCTCCTCTGCTGTTAAGAATAAATAAGCAAAGCACAAGATGCTTGCTTGCAACATTTTATCTTCATGCCACTAAAATGAAGGGAAGAGAACAAAGATTTTCATAGAATGCCCTTGTGCTAATTTAAATGAAAAGATGAACATCTTTAAAGAAGTTAGTATCATAGAAATAGAAATCCAGTACATCTCACTGTAATGTGTAAGTTGCTGAAATGCTGAGTTTTGTGCAGATTCTTCATTCTTTTTTTTTTGGAATTGATGATGGGCAACTTCATGTTCCCAGTTCTACTTTCTTAAGATTTACAAGAGTTGGACTGAGGGATAGCTCTTCAAACCAAGAATGTGTTTTAACAGTTTTCTTCCCTGACAATCTTTCATTTAGAGGACTCCTTTTGGGAAAAAAAAAGACACACAGCCAGCATACTTCTGTTAATCATACAACCAAATGCAATTTAAAATATAAAATCCTTGTCAACATCTCTCTCTTTTTCCTTCCTATAACATCAAAACAATAGGCTCTGGGAAGTGTTGCTTCATATTCAAGCATAATTAGTAGAGCACATCTAGAAAAATGTAAATAGTCATGCCATTTCTAGGTATGACAGGAACATCTTTTTGTGTGTGTTTCCTTGCGCTTGCATGCATGTTTAATAGTTTACTTCCTTGTTACAAAAATTGCAGACCTTTGAGAAATACGGTTTGCTGACTATAATTGTTTTTGTGACTTAGTTTGCCAGGCTCCAAACTTATGCAAAAGACTTTTTGTTCAATAAAGTTGTATAATTCTTTCCTCTCCCACATAAGGGTAAAATCTGTTCCACTTGTGAGCATTTCTATTGTCCATAGCAGAACTGTTATAAGTAAAAACTGCCACATCCTTAGTTGATTCAAACAGTCAGGAAAAATAATTCACCATTTATCTGTTATGTCAAAATTTACAGAGCTCAGTTAAATAATAAATAAAGGATTGCAATAGTGGTGAATATCTCTAGCTTGGGTGTAGGATGGGGATGAAGGTTCATTCTCTGAGCTTGTGGATTGGTTTCCGAACATTTTGTTACCAAGCTAGATAACTTCTTCAGCAGAGTTTAGGGAATGTCAGTATCAGTGTTCTTCTGTTTATAAGGGCCTCAGGTGTGGGTGTGTCAAGTGAGAGTCTTGTGATGGATCAGGTGAATCTTGTGATGGGTCTTGTGATAAGGAGATTACATCAGGTCATGGTCATTGGGAGGTGAACTGCTGGTGGGGCAGTTTGCATGGATTAGTTGAGGGTCAGTGCTGTCTCTGGTTGGCTGTGCAGTTAATTTGGATTCTGAGGGGTTCGTAGGCTGGTTGTAGGTCAATGTGTCTGTTGTAGGCTTCGATGAACTCACGAGTATGGCAGGTGGTAGAGTGGCTGATGATTTTTGTGTTGCTCCAATGAATTGGCACTGTTTGGTGTGGGTGGGTATAGAGATTAAGGATTTGGGATCATGGCATTTGACTGCCAGCTGGTTTTTAATTGATGTGATGTTTATTCCATGTAGAATTGTTTGCATGCAAACCAAAAAGGTGCTCTACTAAAGAATTTTAAGCAACTTCATGGTTTGGTGATGGTGTTGTATCTGTGAAAAGAAGAAACTAAATCCCTTAGAATGACTGCATTCTTGCAGTTAGATTAATGTGATTGCTTTGTTGTTAATTGTAACTTTAATAGTGTTTTCATCACTACAGCATAAGATGAGGTACTGAACAAAGAGCCATCCTTTGAAACAGTCCTTTTTTTTTTTCAGTTGTCCAAAGAGCTGTTTTTCTGCAGGGACTTTAATATGAGATACAACAACTTTGATCTTAACCACAAAGAAATTTAAGCCTAAAGGTTTCTGAACCTTTAGAATCTCTTGCATATTTCTTTGCAATATAGGGATAAAATATTAGTCTATCTTACAGGGATTTTATGAGTTTACTGAAATAATGCAAGCAGATTTTTGTGATCACAAATTTTATCCTTAGGATTTGAAGGTCCTTGTAACTGGGAGATGAGGAAGAGATATCTAGCTCATAGCTGCAGCAGAGATTTTTAAGGACACTGGGTTTAACCTTTTTTGGGGGGGAGGGGGTTGCCTTTGACTGCCTAAATAAACGTAACTTTCAGAAGTTCTTTACCATTGCCCTTTTCCTAGTGACTGGTTCAAAGTCACCCAGCTGACTTTATGCCTAAAGTGGGACTAGGATTCATGGTCTCTTGGTTTCTAATGTGATACCTTAACCAAAACATCAAACATGCTCTATAACCAGAATTAGAAGTTTGGAAAGTAGAAGTTTGCCAGTATGATGAGCACAGGAATACTAAGAATGGCAACAATGTACTTTTATGAAGAGAGGGAAATGAAGTATGTTGAGGGATGGGACTAGTTGGCTAATGACATGGTCTCTGTGAATTCCAGAACTGCAACCATATAAATATATCCATTCTTATAGCATCCCATAATTCAGATAGGTCAGCCTTGGATGGATTTTTATATGTGATTCAAAGGAATGGTTGGAAGAAGGAAAAGCTGATGATGTGAAAAAGCCCTGATTCTATGTTGTCATCTAAATTACAAGAGCAAAATGGAACCACTATTAAAGCTGTAGAATGTGTGTATGTGTGCAGATGGTTGCATTATTAATCCAGTCTTTTGTAAACCATATGAATGTTTTAAACCTTTTACTATATTTTCTAAAACTCTTTAAAAAAATCAGCTTTCTTCCACCTCTCCTCTTTACAAAAATGTGCCAGAAATGAATACAGGTGTGCATATTCACTTCACTGTTCACCTAAGTAAATATGACATTAAACGTCAGTCACACGAAGCTTTACAGCAACAACATATTTTTTTTTAAAAAAAAAGAAAACTACAGCTCCTTCTCCATGCCAGCAATACTATCATCCTTTACATAGTTCTCATTTTCCTCGACAGGATGCCTGCCCTCATGTAACACTATCACAAAACATGTGGAGCTAGGAAAGGAACAATCTCAAAGATAGGAAGTCCCACAAGCAGCTAAAACTTCAATCCTAAATGGCTTGTCAAAGGAATAGACAATTGGAGCAAAACTGTAGAGTTTTCATCAGCTAAAGCCATCCCATTAATCCATTCTATTAACCTTCTTGGTAGTGATGTTAGTTCTAATTACACAGCAAGGTGATTTAAGGAATTCTAATGGGAATAGATTTGATTGGAAGAACAGAGGAAGAGAAAAGAGTTCAATCACATATCTCAGGCAACTTGAGGCTGAAGCATTTAAATCATAACACAACTTTATTTCTTGAAGTGAGTTCTTGCTGTCATCACAATAACTATGAACAAATTTAGTGACTCTTCATTCCCTCTAAGGTTACAAATATTTATCTCTCCATATATCTTACCAATAGACAAACCAATAAAGTATATTTTCAGTCCTAGGGGCAACAGAAAGTCTGCAAAGGATTGCTTGAGATAACAATGTCTTTTGTTTTAACCTTGATCAAATACACCAACTTTATATTGCTTCCTTTTACTTCTAATAGTCTTCATCATTAATTCATTCAAATATTGTCATAGGATTTGATTTCTCTTCACTTCTTCTTTGTCCCATTGCACAGAATTCTTCAAGAATTTAATAAGCCACTTTTGTAAATTCTGTAGGAGAAAATTATCCAGCTCATTTTCTTGGTTTGTCATTTGTGTTTCCCTTTTAAACCCTCAGCCTATTTTGTTTTATTTTGCTTGTATATCTAGTGAAACAGTCTTTGCTAAGTCATTTTCTTGGCCTATCAGTTGTAAATCCACTTTCGATACCATCTCTTTCTTATCAGGTAATTGTTCTATATCTGTTAGGTAGGTAGAAACATACATCATTGTTGATATTGTGACACTATTTTTGGATTCCATTCTTCAAAAGTCTCATTAAAAAGTCCCATTGTTGGAACATTTTGCAATATGCAACACCTTGCAGGCTTGTAAATATTTCTTCTCGCTAAAAACTTTAGTCTCCTGTATTTATTTAATTATTTAGCATATGGCATATCATATAAGAACTAGCAATATATACTAACATTTGATCTAGATTAGTAAAACTGTAGTAAATAAGTAAAATTTAGTAAAGCAGTAAAATTAATTCCCCCTAGTGCTCAGTTTTTGAGGTGATAAAATTGCTTATTTTTGTTTTGAGCGTTAGAAATATGTTCAACATTTATGCCGTGCAAAAATCTTCCACCTCTGCTGTTCTCTAGCATTATAGAACTTAACTTATTGTAACTACAATATGAGTGTGTTTCTTATTAAATGGAAAAGATCTTGCTCAATGTTGGAAGGAATGTTTAGGGATTGTATTTTTTTTCCCTGCAGAGCAGCCCTACAGTATAAATAATCACTTCTTTTTGAGCATCTTTATTTATTTTTAAAACTGTTTCAACATCTGTGGCATATTTATCATCAGTTAAAATTTTCAAGTGAGTTATGTGTTTTAAAAACACTAAAGCTTTTAACCTTGCCATTTTCTGATCCAGACAATCAAGTCTTTGCTTCATCTCCAAAATGTTTTATTCCACCTCATCCATTGCACTTTCTACAGGCATGAATTCATTTGTTCTAAAAGACAGTAAATCTGTAAGCAAGAGCTTTAAAAGTGATGAGCAGCCTGACATAACTTTCTTTCTAGGTGATTAGGCTTTTGGGTTTTGTCTCTGTGGGTCAGGTAAAAGTACCAGCTTTCTAAGAAGCTGTTCCCTTTCAGAGGAAGATGATTTCTGCTATCTCTGTCCTTTCCACTTTGAACCCATAAGTTATCACCAGAGGACAGATAATTTAAATGAAGAAAGACCAAAAGAGTCTTCTGCTTACTCACGAAGCAAGAAAGCAGTCGAAAGATTAAAAAATATAGCCCATTAACTTGGTGATAGAGGATTGTGATTATAAATCAGAACATTACCAAACCAAACTGGAAGTCCCGTTACATAGATCTGGGTAATTGAGGGGCTTTTGAATGGAACAGAAGCCTTGCTTTTACTTTTACCACAGCTCTCCAAAATGCAATGAAAAAGGCAGCAAGACAGATTAAGTGTGGAGGGTTTGCTCCCCATACTTCCCTTTATCTCATATAACAAAAGGTTTAATTTTTCAAGCAGCATGCCCAAGAGCCGGAAAATGGCAATTGCATTCATTTTCTTACGTTTTAAAATTCTTTTTATATTTTGCCTTCAGCTTTCTGTCAACTGTTCATTTAGAAAATCCTCCTCTGAATAATTTTGTTTCTTTGTACAATGCACTTGTGATCTTCAAAGAGGATTAAATATTATTTGGGCTTTGTTGAGTCAATCCAAAATATTAAGCCAGACCTACTTAGAGAGTGGTCTTAGTTGTACATTGCTAAGATAAGGCTTCAAACATCTGTATTACGCTAGATATACTGAATTGAACTTTTTAACAAATCTGATCTTTAGTTATGGACATAATCTTAGTCCAAACATCGGGCAATATGTTTTAGAAAGACATCATGTTTGGAAGAATGATGTCTGAATAATGCTTTATTACCACTGGGACTTAGTGAATTTATGAAAATGTAAACTCTTTGCCAGCAAAACATTATACAAAGCAAGTTTCATTAAAAATAAATGAGGATAAATAAAAAATCTGAATGGGAATAAAGCACACTGTTAAAATTGTTACTATGTGGCAAATTATTATGGTTAGTTGCACAGTCAGCCAGATATTTAGATTTGACTTGGCATTTTGACCCGCCTATTCCCAATGAGCCCGAACAGGCAGATGTTGTTGCTTGATGGTGTTAAAGGTATCATCACAGGAAGTAAACCTTCCTTTTGCAATTAACTGGTGGTGATTTAGTGAATGCTGATGGTATTCAAGTGGTGTTCCAGATATTTTGGGATTGACCTTATGACTATGGATACTATCTTTGATTTCTTTTGCCATAGTCATTCTACTTCTATTTTCAGGTCTTTGTAGTTTGTGATTTTCTGTAATTCTTTTTCTTCTATTCTGCTGTCTCCAATTTATTTATTTCTCCACAGTTTTATTATTTAAAGGTAAATTTCTTGAAGAAAAAAAAAGATAAAAGATAAAGGCACAAAATACTAAAACATTGTAGAGTAAATGTTCAATATTTATAAAACGTTTAAACTTTATTATTAGCATTATTATTATTAGCCCAAAGACCCAAAACCTGGCAATTACTCCAGAAATTGGAGGTAGGATTAGGAATTGTGAGACTTGAATGATATGGAAGGGATTCTTTTATTGTACTTATTATTTTCTAAGAGCAAATACCATCTTTCTTGCCTGAGAATGGATGGAGATTTAAGGAACCTCTGAGGTGTCAACAGGAGAGATTAAATATCAGTTGTTAATGTTAATTCTAAGCTAACAATCCTGTGTGTGTGTGCACGCGCGCACATGTGTAAATATATACTTCATATCAAGTACACTTTTGTATGACTATTGTTGGAGCTATACTCTAAAAAAGCAAGAAAAAGAAATGGACAGGGTCGGAGGGTCAAAACTCCAGATTTGATTGATGGGGTGTTTTTTTAAGTTGCACTTTGAGATCCAGTCATTAAGATGCTGGATTAAGAGTAGAGAGAGCCAGGTTCTAGTCCTACTTTAGGTGTAGAAGCCTGCTGGGTGACCTTGGACTAGTAATTCTCTATCAATCCCCCCAGACATCATCAGGCACTGTATCAAGCCAGCTATAGAATTACTCCTACATGGCATCATGCACTGATAGCTTCACCATAAGAACCAGGGAAGCACACTCCCAACAAGTGAATAGGGCATCCAAGCTGGACAAATGTTAAGAAGGAAAGTCTTAGAATTGTACTTAACTGAGTTCATTTCATGTGGCTGTTCTTTATATATTGAGTCATGTTGTCCTTTTATACCATCAGAATTATAATTTAGCAGTAACTATGCTACCTCCATAGGTGCTGTATGAAGCTTTGGAGATTCTGGTCCTTCACCTGTGCTGTTCAAGCAGTTGTAGCTTATTTTAATTACTGCTGGCTGTACTTCACTGCTGGCCATAGCACACACCTCCCTGTTAATAGATTTGCACTTGAAATATCTACTTAGTGGAAGAAAAAACAAAACAAAAAAAATCTTATACAAAGAGTTATACATAACCATTAATCTTGCTTGGCAGGCAGTGTTTGAGATGGACATGAAGTTAACCTGGTTACTAGGACAATAACAGAAAAAATAATCAGTGTGATTCCTACCAAGCCTAAATCCCGAAATTTATAATTTTCTAGCAGTTTTCTTATTTATTATCTAATTTTACAATATTTGTACCCACTTTAGAAGAATTCTAACCAAACATCTCACAGAGTGGCAGCTCAAAGTTCAGTAAGTTCAGTTTTCTCCATCTTGTGTAACTGTTGTATTTTTGTAGTGTGTTAGGGCTGTAACAGTTTCATTCTCCTCTAAAAAGTACATTTAATATTTGTGTTGATTATTTTATTTTTTCTTTGCAAGCATTTATTTTAGGAATAAAATGTGGTGATAGCAGTATAGATATTAATGTTTACAGTTTTGGGTGATGAGGGTGGAGGGTCATTCTCCGAACTTGTGAGTTGGTTTCTGAATATTTCATTAACAGGTTTTGTGATTTTCAGTTATTTCCTAGGATGATGTATATTCAAGTAGCAATTTCATTAATGAAGCAATAAAAATGAATTTTAAATTTTATGACAATTGTAAATTCTGTATTTACTGATATTTCATTTTCCCATCCATCCACTACATATCCTTTTTCCTTTTATGTGGTCTTTTATTTTATTTTAAAATGTCAAAATAAACCTTTATTTTAAAAACCCCAGTGCATCTATGGTATTTATGTGCATCTATGGTATTTAATTATATATATCAGGCTTTTAGTTGTGTATTTTATATTGTGTTCCTAAAACTCTTTTATTAACCAACTTGAGTACCCGTATTTTGATGGAATATGGAATACAAATCCAATGATATTTAGAATTAGTTTTTCTTTAAATCTGGATAATCCATGTACTTGATTAAACAAACTGCAGTCTACTAAAGCATACGCCATGATTGTTAGTCTTTAAGATGGCAAAAGGGTATACTAAGGTGATAGGTCTCATGATCAATTTTTAATTAAATATAACTATAATATTTAATGTATTTCTGTTTTACATGATAATATTTTCAATAATACTATCTTTAGAATTATAATAAAAGGTGAATCAGCATAGAGCTAGAAGCAGGGGTGGTCTGGTGGGGGTTCACGGGAGCTCAGGTGGACCCTTAGCAAAGATTCTGTGTGGTTCACCGA
>JANHFL010002530.1:22199-33430 GCA_032468155.1 Oxyrhabdium leporinum | reverse complement strand
TATTGCTTATAAGCTGTAAACCGCCCCGAGTCTTCGGAATGGGGCGGTATATAAATGTAAAAATAAATAAATAAAAAGTGAATCACTGCACTTGTTAAATGAACAAGCAACTTAGTAACATGGTTGCTAAGAGAATCTGGTTTCCCCGTTTGCTTTGCTTATCAGAAGGCACAAAAGGCTATCACATGATCCCAGGGCAGTGCAACTGCCATAAATATGTGTCAGTTGCCAAGCATTTGAATTTTGGTAATATGACCATGGGGATGCTGTAATGGTCATAAGTGTGAAAAATGATTATCAGTCTTTTTTTTTTAGTGCTGTTGTAATTTGAAATGAATTGTCGAGGACTACCTTTATACTCTAATTTTCTCAGCAGATGACCTCTCAGTCTGGGAAAGCTCTGGGAAAACTGAATGCATGATTCCTTCAACACAGATAGCTAGCAGGTGCAAATGTTGTGCAATCCACAAAATCAAAATTCAGATAGGGGGGAAAAAGACCATCAAGTGCTTGTCTATCCAAAGAAAACAAAAAATAAACTAGTTTTACGGAAACAATAACTGGATTATAATTAGAGCCATAAATCACATTTCTAATATCAGTAAAATTACATTCCATACAATGAAAGATTGGCAGTTTTTGAAATACTTCCAAGGACTGGCAGATTTAAAAAATATTGAATTGCTATTGCTGATACTAAATCTAGAAGAATTGGACCCAATTAGAAAATGTGTGAAAGTAAAATGGAGATCTGAATGGTAATAGAAAAGAGAAGTAAAAAGAGTAAAAGTAATGTAATGATTGGTGAAGTATCTGAACATTTTTGTAAAATCCAGTTTTGAATCCACTTCCTTTGTTTGGACTGGTTACGGAGAGGCTCCAGCATGAGTTTGAAAGCTTGGAAAACTAAACCTCTGGTCTTGGTTACAGATTCAGATGGGATGCTTGCTTCTGGCCACTTAAGAGAAATTGACAAGAAATTTACACTATCCCAGTATCTGGAGCCTGTGGGGGTCTGGATGGGCATGAGCAAGTTTCTGCACAGAAGATGTCCTTATCAAGATTGAGTGGTTATGCTATTGGGAGCCAACAGGTTCTGGAAGTGGAATGATTTTATCTTTGACTCGGGGTAGAACATTGCTCTACCCTGCTTGGATTCATTGTGCAATTTGGGGATTCTCTTCTCTTGGTACAAAACAGAATAGATAGTAGCTGAAAAAGAGGGACAAGTCCTTGAACAACTTTGCATGGATGCCCATGGAAAGGCAGTTAAGAACTGGCGTTTTCTTTTCATCAAGATGAGTAGAGTTCCCAGTTGGTGAGAGATATATTTTAGTCCTGATCCACATTTAATTGCTTTTGTTTGCTTTAGTAGAATGTGTTATTTTCCTTTTGTATTTTTGTTTAATTATTTTGTATACTGCCCAGATTTTGTTTGAGTTAGATACCCAAATAAATATCTAAATAAATAGACAAACTGTTACTGTTTAGAAACAATAGCCTTGAATCCGAGCTCAACCACCAAACAACCACCTCCTTCTCTCTCCTCTCTCTCCAAAAGGCAAAACATAAGTGAAGCAGGTTGCTGTATTTGTCTAATAACCATTTCCTGGAGATAACAATCCCTAAGCAGAGATAGGGGATTTAAATTGGAGATAATTTCTCAAATCATTGACAATTATTGTTTTAAATGTAATTTAAAGGAGGATTTTCATTTTTTTCCAGAAAGCTTATTAGTTTAGAATGCTATCACTTCTAATAATCCTAATTAAATATAGTGTACATGGAATTCTTGTAGATATGAGCCTCTTTGTGCAAGTGTGAAAGTCTGAATATTCCTGCATTGTTCTAAGAATTAACACACACACACCCCCCATAAACACACACACTGCAAAGGAAGCCTCCGGTAGTATTTTGCCCTTCTCTTGACTAATTTGTTATACAACATTCATGCAAGAAACTTTTTTTTCAAACTGAAGGGAGATGCAGCAGCAGCTATTCTCTTGAATGGCTTTAAAATATGGAAAGACTTGGGATATGACCTTGATGTACTTACTTCTCCTAGCACTTTATTTCAGCAAGTTGTCAAGAACCAGCTATAAAAATAATTCATAGATAGCACAACACGGCTTTAGTGCTGCATTATGCAAGCAAAGTTAGTAATATTACACTCATACATTAATATAATTGCATTAACTTAATCAAAGATTTTCTAGATAATGTTGGAGAAGTTGAAATCAAATTGTTAGATACTGCCATATCTAAAGGCAATTCTCCTTTAGTTATTTGTTTTAGTTGCAGGGTTTTGAGCAAATGGGAAAAAAATTACACAACAATTTTTAATAATTATTGCTAGTGTGGCTTTTATTGTCCATTCTCCCCAGGACATACAATATAGTATAACCCAAGATATTAATTAAATTTTGGTTGTTAGCTGCCAAATTTATTACAGCAAAAGACTGCAAAAGCAAAGTCTATCTTATTTTATTTCACAGGATTTAAAATGGTGGGAAATAGCAATGACTGAAAAATTAACAGAGCAGCACAGAATAAAAAATCCATTACTTGTTATGGGTTCCATTTTTTTCAAGTTATATCGGTGTGTAATTCGCAATCCATTACAAATAATTTTAATTATTTTAGTTTAAAATAATAAAATAAAACAATAAAATAAAGTAAACAATAAAACAAAATAAAATAAAACAATAAAATAAAATAAAATAAAATAAAGTTCTCATTGAGAGAGGAGAAATCTCCTTATGGTTGTCTGTCCAGCTGTGGCACTTTCAAATGTTGCCATTTTTCTATTCTCACTTGTGACTCTTGTTGATTGAAAATCCCTTTTATCTCTGTTGTCCTGTGGGAGTAGTAGACCATAAGACATTCAGAAGTGGTTCAAAAGACTAGTATTGATTATCAGTAGATTGTGCAATTTAAAAAAGATCTTTCCTTAGAGAGTATGGCTTCTTAGAGGTCAGAGACAAAAACTAATCCTTTACTTGTAATAAATATCATTTCTCACAGTGGTAGTCAATATTCTCTTTGAATTAACATTGAAATAAAAGCATTGTTTCGTTCTCAAACGAAGCACAAGACTCATCAGGTTTCTAATTACTCCACTTCATTCAAACATGAACTGAGTAATGAGGATCTGAAAGCATTTTTCAATCAATAGTGTAAGATCAAATTCCAACTCCAGGTTCTCAAGCTGGAACACTAGTAATGTGTCCTTCAGGTTTTGCCCTTCCATTCTACTGTGAGCTTTCTCACATTTTGATTGCTTTGAATTATCAATTATACTCAAACCTTCTTTGTGAAACACTGACCTAATCCTGACCTCAAAACTTTCTAAAAGGAAATGTTAAAAAAGCAGGTTACCCAACAATGTGCAATGTATTACATACTGTATTAGCTGTTTTAAATTTTTATATAATGTGACATAAAATGCAAGACTCCTTTAATTAAATGTTTTGGCAGATAGACTTTGTTAACGATGGGTAGAAATCTTCTTGATATGCTCAGTTTTTTTAAAGCATATTTAAACACAAGCGTAACATTTTCTCAATAGATAGCTTTTTACACAAGCATAACCTAAATCTTGTATACATGCTCTAATTAAAGACATAAAACTTCCACAATCTTTAAACACATTATAAACTTTCAATTTTCCATATATTAGGAACTGAAATGGTTTTCACATATGTCCAACTTTTTATAAAGTATTTCTACATTCTAACAATTCATACAATTTTAGGAACAATGTTTTTAATGTAACAAATATATCTTCTTAATATAAAGGTAATGATTTTGTCTTGGTGCTCTCTGAGCTTGCTTGTTTGTAGAAAATAGGAAGAGGAAACATTATGTACACAACTGGGAGTATAAAATAAAGATAGGTCATAAATCTAATAAATGCATAGGCATAGCTTTTTATTCTGTGTTAAGTAGAAGGATGATCATACAAGAAACCTATGATAGTCTGGATGTTCTGTCATTTATTAGAAGAAACAACCATCATATCCTTGTCATTATTTCTATCAGGAAAGAAGAGTTGCATGGATCTTCTGTTCCTTATGTCATACTGAAGATGAAAATGTCTGTCAAGTTGAATCGGCATAGACTTGAAAAGCAGACTTGGGTCGCGGAGTGATACCAGATAGCAAAAGATCATGCAAAATTGAAATGGAGGAACTGCTGAGGCTTGTTGAAAAGACTCAGAGCAGGCAACACCCTTGGTGTATACAGCTCCAATGGTAGCATATGCTCTATTACAAGTTTATAACAATACCCCATAACAGCTAGGAGGAGGCACACAATTGAAACTGGGAGTTAACTTTAAACTGGCCTGACATTCAGTTTTCTTCAAATGAACTGATCAAATACTACATGCAAAAATATATATATATATTTTAAAAATATTATGAAATTGCTTCTAAAAGCAAGACAGCAAGGCAGACACTTCATAGATACTTATTAAATAAAACTTGATAACTAAAGAAAAACTCAATCTAATAAAGAATATTTGTAGCTCAAGGTTGACATGAGGGGTCCTTGGTGCTCTCTGAGCTTGCTTGTTTTCTTGCAGATGTTTCATTACCTAAACTAGATAAAATCATCAGTGCTAGTAAGGAGTGCTGTTTACTGTCATAGTGTTGGTTGGAGGAATCTTAGAGATTCTTTGATTGGGTTGTTTGATGTCGGTGTCAGTGTTCCATCTAAGTTCCAATAAATCACTCAGTCCTCAGTCAGGAGTTTATCTAAATAAGAGTTTATTAAAGAAACCATGTTGGCACATCTGGGAAAAACCTGAATCTGAAGGGCCAGGTTTTCCCACACCCAAAAGTGAATTACAGATCCACCTTCTTTTAACCATCACCAATCACATTCCCCAATCATGGGTTGTACCCAGCATTCCTTCTTCCATCTTGGCACTCTTCTTCCAGGTGCTGCACAGAACGGCCTTGACATTCTTAGAAAGAATTTTGTTTTGACTACAATCCCTCTAACTGTATGAGAAAGTACCCCCTTCCTATTTCCCATGCGTAATTATGCTGCAGCCTGCAGAGGCCTCGGTTTCATGGCTTCCAAGGCTGACGCATACATTTAGTGACCATTCGAAGTTATCCCCGCACTGAAAAAGAAAAGATTTATCACTGGATCCTGCATAGGATCCCCATGTTCACAAGATCAATATTGGAACGCTTAGCGACCAGCATGTATTTACGATGGTTGCAGCATCCCAGGGTCATGTGAACACTTGTCACCTTCCTAGTCAGCTTCTGACCAGCAAAGACGATAGGAAAGCCAGATTCACTTAACAACCTCATGATTCGCTTAACTTCACTGATTCATTCAACAACCATGGCCAAAAGGATCATAAAATCAGGCATGCATCACCTTGCTTAACCATGGAAAGTCTGATCCAATTGTGGTCGTAAATCAAGGACTACCCGTAGTCAGTTCCTAAAACAGTGCAACCGTGCAGGCCTCCTTGAGATCCGACACCATTTCAATGGAAGTGAAAATGGTTCACAATAAAGGTTAGCATTTGCACACTCACTTGAGTTCTTCCTGCAAGTTTGGAGGTACTTTTCACTCTATGCAGCCTCTGTGTACAGAAAATTCACATTTCTACAGACGCAAGCAAAACCATCTGTCAATCTTTCCAGATTAATTTCTCACGGGAACAATCCATTTTGGCATTTCCCCCCCTCGTAATCAAATGGCATACATGATGTTAAAATAATTATTTGGGCCAAAAGGAGAGGAGATAAAGAAAAACTATACCAAGTAACTTTTCCCCAAACTGGTCCAGTTCAGGACTCATTGGCAGTGGTGCTTAAAAGTTTGTGACCTCTTTTGACTTTTCAGTATCTCTACATAAATACCTCACCTTACACATAGTCCTAGACTTACAGCCACAATTGAGATTAGAATTTCCATTGCTAAACAAGGGGTTGTTAAGTGAACCGTGTTCAATCTGATGGCCTCTTCTGCCCTGTTTGGTAAGTCAATCACTGCAATTGTGCAATGAATCATGCAATCAATAAGAGAATCAGATTTCCCCACTGACTTGGCTTACTGGAAGGTCACAAATGGTGATCCACCTGTTCCTGGTAGGATGCAACCATCATAGATACATTTACAGATTAACAGAGTTGAAAGGGACCTTGTAGGTCATCTAGTCCAACCCCCTGCCCAAGCAGACCCTACATCATTTCTGACAAATGGCAGTCCAATCTCTTCTTCAAAGCCTCCAGTGATGAAGCTCCCATAACTTCCAAAGGCAACTTCTGTTCCATTGCTTGATTGTTCTCACTGTCAGGAAATTTCTCCTTATTTCTAGGATGAATCTCTCCTTGTTCAGTTTCCATCCATTATTCCTTGTCTGGCCTTCAGGTGCCTTGGAAACTAGCTTGACCTCCTCCTCTGTGTGGCAGCCCCCCAAATATTGGAAGACTGCTATCATGTCTCCCCTGCTCCTTCTCTTCACTAGACTAGCCATGCCCAGTTCCTGCAACCGTTCATGGTGGATGCCAAGCACCCAAATCACAATCATGTGATCACAAGGATGCTACGACTGTCATAAGTGCAAGGACCATCCTGTTGCTTCTTTCGGTGCCATTGTAACCACAGACAGTTTGTAATGTTTGTAAATTGAGAACTACCTGTACTTACAATTATTTAGTACAATTTCCAAGGATCTTTGTCTTAATTGTGGAAAGAAAGACCCAGTGCCCTAACAGTATTGAAAATAAAATTAAAAAAAAATGTTTTAAGTTATATTTGGAGCCAATGTTGATCTATCAATGCTGATCTATCCATCTAATCAGCAACTAGTCATGAAAAATAAAAAAACAAGGATGTTAAGTCTTCATTTCTATGAGATAGCAACAGCACTTAGACTTACAAACCACTTCACAGGGCTTTACAGTCCTCTCTAAATGGTCTACAGAGTCAGCCTAGACCCCTCAACAATCTGGGTCCTCAATTTACCGACCTCAGAAGAATGGAAGGCTGAGTCAAACTTGAGCCGATCAGGATTGAACTCCTGGCTGTGGGCAGAGTCAGTCTACAATTCAGATAGTCCTCGACTTACAACCGTTCACTTAGTGACAGTTCAAAGTTACAGCAGCACTGAAAAAAAGTGATTTATGACCATTTCTCACAGTTATAACCTTTGTAGCATCCACATGATCATGTGATCAAAATTCAGTTGTTTGGCAACTGGTTCATACTTACGACTGTGACTGTGACCTCAGGGTCACGTGATCCCCTTTGGTGACCTTTTGACGAGCAAAGTCAATGGGGAAGCCGGGTTCGCTTAACAACCAGGTCATAAAGTGGGGCAAAAGTAACTTAAAAATGCCTCACTTAACAACAGAAATTTGGGGCTCACTTGTGGTTGTAAGTTGAGGACTACCTGTACTGTATTCTAACCACTGCGCCAGTGGCTCTGAATTTGAGATTGATCAGTCTAAATTTATTCTCAGGACTCACCCTCGCTTTTAGAATCCACATAGCAAAATTAGGATTAAGATACCTTGAGCAGGCATCTTCCAGCTACATAGCGATTCTAGCAACATCCCACTCTTGGCTGACACACTGAATGTATGTTTCTGTATTTGGATGGGATGCATTTGTATTTGTATTTTTTAATTATTTTTTTCATGTTGTTAGCTGTTGAGAATCAACATACGATTGTGGCAGGATATAAATGTGTAAATAAACAAACTGTTAAAAAATAAAAGGAATGCTGACATCTCAATTTCAGCATCTTGTTTTCTTCCAAGTTGGGCTGAAGTCAAGACAAACAAGAAGTATGCATTAAAAATCATTCTAGGATATTTTTTATATTTCAGGGCACAAAAAAACACTCAATATGTATATGTGGGAAGGAGGGATTTTTCTGTTTAAAGGAACAGTTTTTATGATATTCTTGTTTCACTGTGGATGGGATGTGATGAATGTTTATGAGTTGAACCATATTGACTCATAAAGATCTTTTTTAACATGCAATCTACATTAATTATATTCACGAGTGAGCCACTCCATTATGCAAAGTGCTACATATAATACTCAAAATCCAGATTGATGAAGCTCGGGGTCAGGAGGCTGTTCTTTGGTTCCCTCCCCCAAAGGTAGAAAAAAGGATGTTGAGATTCTAGAAAGGGTGCAGAGAAGAGCAACAAACACGATTAGGAGTCTGGAGGCTAAAACATAGGATAAATGTTTGCAAGAACAGGATATGTCTATTTGAATGAAGAGAAGGACCAGGGGAGACACGATAGCAGTCTTCCAATATTTGAGGGATTGCTATAGAGAAGAAAGGATCAAACTATTCTCTAAAGCAATCAAGGGCAGAACAAGAAACAATGGATGAAAACTAATCAAGGAGAGAAGCAACTTCCTAACTGTGAGAACAATTAACCAGTGGAACAACTTGCCAGCATAAGTTGTGGGTCCATCACTGGAGGCGCTTAAGAAGAGACTGGACAGCCATTTGTCTGGAATGGAATAGGACCTCGTGCTTGAGCAGGGGGTTGGACTAGAAGACCTCCAAGGTCAATTCCAACTGTGTTATTCTGTATTCTGTACATCTAAAGATTTGGGATTCCAACTTACATCAGCCTAAGCTAACCTGATCAATAGCAAAGGATAAAGCCCTCAGATGCTTTGAGAATAATTTGACCCCCTCCTCTTTCTGGCAGCCTCTCAAATACTGGAAGACTGCTATCCTGTCCCCCTAGTCCTTCTTTTCTTTAGACTAGCCAAACCCATCTGGTTTAGTCTCCAGGCCTTTGATCATCTTAGTTGCTTTTCTCTGAACTTTTTCCAAACTTTTTGCCTATTTTCATTCCATTCCGGACTCCAATCTCATCTCCAGTGATGAAGAAATCTCCCCTCAAACATTAGAAAACTGCTTTCATGTCACCCCCAGGCTTTTTGTTTGTTAGACTAGACTTCGCTTGCTTGAAAGAAGAGGAGTTGGAAGCTCAAGCAAGGAATTCTTTAGGACTCTGGCTTGATTAAGGCAGACAGTAAGCAAAGAAGCTCCTTCAGAATTAAGGCCTAGTTTCAAAATCTTTGCTCATTACATTTTATACAGCCATATTCTGAAAAGGCTCGTTTTTTAAATGTATCAAAATCAGTGTATCACACACCTGCTGATCCAGGGACAAGTGCAACTGGCGCAGAAGACAAATGTGCGCAAAGGTTCTCCTAGCCACAATTGGCACCTGCTCCTCAAGCAAGAGTTGTGAGTCTCAGAGGATGCCCCAAGATTGCACACAGTATCTGTCCAGGGCAGTGCAATGCCAGTCAGCACCAACAGTGGCAAAGTCCTGGAACCAGTGGGCCCCGAAATCCACAGCCACTCAGTCTTGCTGAAGTTGTGCCTTAGGGCACCTTGTGAACTCAGCCAGAATGTACCAGGGTCCTCTAACCACAGCAGGAGCAGAAAAACGAGGGAGCTGAAAGTGCCGACACGTGAGGCAACACGGCATCTCTTTCCTTCCTCTTTCCAAAACAGCCTGATCTCAAATTTAAATTTGTGGAGGGAGGGGGGGGGAGGCTCTTCTAAAAGAGAATGCCATAGTGACAGAAAGCAATCAGGATCCGTTTGTTTCCGAGGCTCCAGAGCAGAGGACAGCTCGGCCGTTCCGTCTCAAACCAAGAGGAAGTTCAACCCTCTCTTCCTAAAATAAACCTGAGCCTAACATAATGCATGAAGCAGGGTCATCTTGACCTCGTCCGCACAAAATGAACAAGCACACATGGGGCTTTTGTTGGGGAGAACTGATGGGGAAGCATCATTCCTGGACCAGGTCTTTGGAGGGAAGGAGAGCAACGTGATTTTATCTGTCTCTTTTCCTCCTCCGCTGCCGTTACATAAAAGAAGCCTCCACATCTGCAAATGCAGCTGCCAACACGCCCGTTGCTGGCTCTGGGCCAAAGTCTCTAGGTGAGTATAATTGCCACTTGGCTGATCCCCAGCCAGGAAAGAGCAGAGCTTCAGCAAGAATTATCAACTGGAGCTATAAATACAGGAGATGTGCCGAGAAGCGACTCAGCCAATCGGGCCTTGACACTGGCTGAAGGCGGCAAGGTGGAGGCCATAGCATTGCTTTAAATATTTAATCGCAAATTAAAACACAAAAGCATTTCTATTTTTAATTATTCAATCACTTTTGAAAGATCGCTGAAGCCCGTACTCCCTAACATTTGACATTAAGCTGTGTCCCAATTAAATAGCACATTCTCCTACAGTGCAATAAAACACTAGGGCTGTGCACGCTTTGGAAACCATTTGGCGACAGTGTGTTGGACTTCACACCAGGATAGTACTCTCCTTTATATTCAGTCGCCTCATCTCACCCCTGACCCTTTCTTTTTTTGCTTTTGCACAAGATTGGGAACAAAGGTGTGGCTGCTTTAAGAGGCACATTAACTGCCCCAAGTTCTTGAAAGCAGCTGCATCTTCTTTCGGGCTCACAGTGAAGGTTGAAAAAAATGGGCTCCTTCAATGTGTGGTGTGTGGTGCTCCCACAATCTTCAACGCAGCTCCCAATGTAGAGGTATGCACTCCCTCCATCTTGAAATGACAAAAACTGGGATCAGAAATCACCTGAAGCCAGAATACAGGTAGTCCTCGACTTATGACCACAACGGAGCCCAGAATTTATGCTGCGAAGTGAGAAATTTGTCAATGGGAGCCTTGCCCCATTTTACGACTTTTTTGCAACATTTGTTAAGTTGATCACTGCAGTTGTTAAATTAGTAACACGGTTGTTAAGTGAATCTGGTCACCTCATTGACTTGGCTTGTCAAAATGTCACAAAAGATCATATGACCCTGGGATACGGCAACTGTCATAAATGCAAACCAATGGTCAAGCATCCGAATGTAAATCACATGACCATGGGGATGCTGCAACGGTCATAGGTATGAAAAATGGTCCTAAGTCATTTTTTTCAGTGCTGTTGTAACCTTGAACGGCCACTAAGAGTACTGTTGTAAGTCAAGGACTACCTGTATAGCACCATGTGCCATGAACCAGCTAACTGGAGCTGTTGGGGGTCAACTCTGGTGAAGCAAACCCCAGCTTATCCTAGTGTGGGAACCCAGCCGTAGCTAAGGATGAGGACAAAGCGGGCGAGATTAGGGGAGGGGAGGAGAGGGAGGGAGGAGAGGGAAGGGAAGGGAAGAGAAGAGAAGAGAAGAGGAGAGGA
>JANHFL010002528.1:102596-112721 GCA_032468155.1 Oxyrhabdium leporinum | reverse complement strand
AGGAAGGAAGGAAGGAAGGAAGGAAGGAAGGAAGGAAGGAAGGAAGGAAGGAAGGAAGGAAGGAAGGAAGTCCTGCCTTAGCACATGGCCATCAGGAGACAGAAAGTCTCCTCCTCTGGAGGACAAGGATTTGGCGCTCTCCCTGGTCTCGCCTTCCTCCGTTGGAGACAATAGATTCCCCCAGTCCCGCCTGGGGCACCATAGGTGCCCCTGACACATGCTCCCCCCTTCAACCATGCCCCCCTGGCCACCCAAGGCCAAACCCTCAAGCCCTCAATGAAATCGAGTTTGACACCCCTGGTATAGGATCCCCTGCTTCAGCAGGGGATCGACCTAGAATACCTCCAAGGCCTGTCCAACTCTGTTCTATATTCTGTAAGCACATATTTATTACTAGGTTAACCAGATATAATTTATTAGTTTGGTAAGAAGAATTTTAGTTTTACTAAAAAGCCATTAAGCAACTAAAGGGAAAAGGCAAACAGAGTCAGCTTAACTAAAGTGCTTTTGTGAAAGCATAAAGAACAGTTCAAAGAGATGTTTAGAGAATCAAGAAGTAAATCATAAAGCAAAAGTTTAATAATATAACAGTTTTATTAATAATGCATTAGTGAAACTATACATTGAAATTCAACTGTGAGAAAGTTGGGAGAGATGCATCACTCATGATCTCTTTTTTTGCTGAATAGTTTAAAGGAGATAAATAAACAAGAAAAAGGAAAGAAAAAACTAATAAAATACATATCAGGACAAAATATTTACAAAAACATGAAAAGTAGAGTTTTATACTACATTATTAATTATAAATAACTGAATATATTATATTGTTTTAAAGATAAAATCACTGTTAAACTGGAAACAAAGCATGACATCAATAAAGATGAACAAAATAGAATAATTCAATGAAATTATAAACAATTCCACCCACATTACTAAAATCTATTATGATTTGAATAAAATTGCAGTATAAACTCAATTCAATGAAATTATAAACAATTCCACCCACATTACTAAAATCTATTATGATTTGAATAAAATTGAATTATAAACCCACTTTTTGAGTAGTATGAGTCCATATGTTAAATATCTAAGAGTGGTTCCTCATTTGAATTAAACTGTGTGAAATTTATTTTTTAAAGCATGAAGTGTATTTCCACAATTTGGTTTGAGATTCTCCCACTTGAGGGGATCATGAATTCTTCCAGTAAAAAGTATATAATCCCTTGCAGCAGTTGATAGATAGATAGATCTTCTCCTTTAAATAGCAGTTGATAGATAGATAGATCTTCTCCTTTAAATAGCAATAGCATTTAGACTACACTGCCCCACAGTGCTTTACAACGTCAGCATATTGCCCTCCCCCCAAAATCTGGATCCTCATTTTATCGACCTCAGAAGGATGGAAGGCTGAGTCAACCTTGTTCCTGCCAGGATCAAACTCCAGGCTAGTTAGCTTGCATTCTAACCACTACACCACCAGGGCACAGTGAAATGTTGAAATGTTCCTGTAGTCATCTTCTGCCTGCTCAGGTAAAAAGGGCAAGCAAAGGCCACTGGCCTTTGTGGTGGCCAGAGGGCAAACTGAGCAGGCAGAAGATGAACCCTCTTGTCAACCACTCACAATTCTGACTAGAATTTCTCAGTTTGGTTCCACTTTCTCATGGTTTTAATTCAGATCTAAATATCTAAACATTGAAGTGCATAAAGGACTTTTGAATTCCCTAGTCTATCCACTTTTAGATTTAAGTGTATGTGTGTGTGTGAAAATTTTTGGAATTTCTGTAAGAAGCTATCAAGTAATTGCAGATCCTGCTGGATGGGATTTACTGTCTTTTACCTCAATTGTAGCTTTGGGAAAAAGCTACTGCTTCTATTTTCTTACAAGCAGGTTAGAAAATTGTCCGAATCACTCCATTTTGTGAATGTCTTGACTGCATTTTGAGTTTTCACTGGAGTAGACTATATAAATCCTTCACTGCTCTCCTTACTGAAATGAATAACTAATGTTTAGTATTTTATTATCTTTGAAGTGAATTTGGGTGAACATGTCATTTCCATTTTTTTCCTGTTAAAGTGATTGTCAAGGCTTGATTGCATTATCTTGTGCTGGAAAGTCCCCTTTGGGGCAAAATCTGCTCTGATGGCCCCTTACTATGGATCATTATTTGTCTTTCACTTTGAAAGTTCAGTATAAATACTTCCAATTGTGATATTTCTGTTTCATTGGCCATTTCTTGTGCTTCAACAGGATCACGTTGGTGACATTGTCCTCTATTCTTTCATCTGAACTTTTTCCATGTGAAGTAATGCATTTTTGTGTTAGTTTCTATTTTTCAACTATGAGATATTAATGATTCAAGCCTGGTTGAAGCCTGATTCTGGCCTAGTATGAAAACATGTACCTGTAATTGTTTTTCCTCTATCATATGCTGTAGCAATTATTGCTAGTATTTGGGCCATTTCGTTTTTTTAAATGAATTAGAAACAATGTAAGAAAAATCTTGACTTTTTAAATTTTCCTATTAGGCTGATAGAGAATTTTGTTGCTTTCTATGTTTTACCGTGTTTAAAGATAAAATTGTCTGATGCTTTTGCAATCAGTCACTCCGTCAAAGAGATAATTGGCATATAAGTTTAAATAAATAAATACAAATAAAATAAATTTATCCTTTTATTGCCTTTTAAGAGAATTAGAAGATTGTGTAAAATCGCTAATTCTGGGATTTTCCCTACTGCATATTGCAGCCCTTCCTGATACCTGGCCAATTCTTGTTTTTTACTTTCTTTAAGGCTCAGTAGTAAAGACGTCAATTGAAGATTACCTCAACAGTAGTTTTTTTATGTTTGGCTATTTCTCTCAAGTGGATTTGCATTGCTGCATATTCTCAAAGTTTAAGCTCCCAATCAGATATTGTCAGATTTATATCTTCCTATTGGGCAAAATGTATTCTCACTTGCATGTATCTTATTAAATTATAATGTTGGTTGCCAGGAGGTATGGCTAATTGTCCTGCACAGCAAATTGGCTAGAAACAGGTGTCCCTCAGTAAATTGCCCAGCACATATATGTATTATATATGTGGGCAGGAAGGAACTACCGGGGCCCAGTGTTGGAGGAGGAGCACCAGTGGTAAATGCCTGTGGTAGGCCAGCTGTGGTGAAATGGGAGGCCAAAAATGGGCATGTGGCCCCTTGTGTCCCATTTTGGCTGCCAGAGGCACCAGAGGCCAGTCCTTTGCTATTTCCAGGCTGGCCCCGCAGGCCAGATTTAAGCACCCCAGAGGCCGGATCTGGCCCGCAGGCATTTGATTACCATGACAGCTGTGATAATTTTACTAATGAACTAATGAGCAAGGAAGGTCTTAGAAGGTTGAGTAACCATCCTTAGAAAAGGTCTCCTCAAAGTTTTGAAGATGACAGACTCATTGTGAACATTTATACAAAATTACTGTTACAGTAGAAGACAAAATGGATATAAAAATTCTACACACCTGTAAAAATACCAGGTTTCTGAGATGTAAAAAAAAAATCAGACCAAGATAAATCATTTCAGAATTTTTTCCACCTGCAGAATTCACTTGACAACCAAACAATTTGGTTGTTGGGGAACCAAATGATTTGTTTTATTGGGGGGGGGGGGGGAATAAAAAAGACTTAGAATAATGTGGTTGCATAAATGTGCACACTCTTAAACTAATACTTTGCTGAAGCACATCATAAATAACAGTCTTTGGGGTAGGAGCCTTTCAGCATGGCATATCTTGCCTTGGGAATCTGCCTATTCTTTGTTGCAAAAGTGCTGCAGATCTGTTAGTTTGTGAGAGTTTTCTGTGTTTAGCCCTCTTCCAATCACTCTGCAGATTTTCAATTGATTCAGGTCCGGGCTCTGGCTGAGCCATGCCAAAACATTGATATTATTCTGATGAAGCTATCCTTTTGTTGATTTGGAGGTATGCTGAGTCATTGCCATGTTGAAAGATGAAATTCCTCTTCATCTTCAGCATTTTATCAGAGTTCTGAAGGTTTTGTGCCGTAATCGATGGATATTTGGAACTGTTCATAATTTCCTCCACCTTGTCTAAAATCCTAGTTTAAGCTGAAGAAAAGTAGTCCCAAAGAATAATGCTGCTACCACCATGCTTCATGTAGGTGAAGCACAATTTTTTTTGGTGATGCACAATTGTTTTTGCACCAAACATACTTTTGGGAATTATGGCCAAAAAGTTCAACTTTGGTCTCATTAGACTGTAACACATTTTCCCACATGCTTTTGTTAATGTAGGCTTTTGCAAAAAGTAGCCAGGCATGAATGTTTTCTTTGTAAGAAAAGGCCTCTGTCTGTAAAGGCCCCCTACCCCATAGCCCAGTCATATGAAGAATACGGGAGATTGTTGTCGTATGTAGTACACAACCAGTATTTGCTAGAAAATCCTGCAGCACCTTTAATGTTGCTGTAGACCTTTAGGACCAGTTTTCTTCTTGTTTTTTCATCAGTTTTGGAGGAAATCCAGTTCTTCATAATTTCACTGTTGAGCTATTTTCTCCACTTGTTGATAACTCTCTTCACTGTATGAATTTTATATGGGTTTGATTATTTTTCTCTCCTAAAAAAATTCAGTTTGTTTTTTAATCTAATTGTACAGCTTATATTGAAGGTGGAAGCAATTCTGAAGTTATTTAACTTGGTCTGATTTATTTACATTTCAAAAATGTGGCATTTAAACAGATTTTAACAGGACTTTTTATATCCACAGTATATAAGTGCACGTAGTGCTATCCTTTTGTTTGCCTTTTCTTTGATTATTTGATTATTTCTCTTTTATTATTGTTTAAGAATGTGTGTGTGGCACATGTTGGACCTAGAGAATTTTGCTACACTGTAGAAAGAAAGAGCAACAGGGAATCTGATAAGATACTAGATACTGTATACTGATTTGGATATATAAGGGCTCTCAGTTCCACTGCATAGACATTGCCTTTATATTCTTTGCTTCCGGGGGACAAAGAGGCAGATTTCATTCTTAGTATACTCAGGAATGACAAAAAAAACATAGGCAGGAAATATAGACATTTTGCTATATTTCAACTATATTTCAATTTTGTAAGATGCAATTGCACAATTATATTTTAGGCCCAAACAAATTTTGCGTTTTTTCTTGAACATGGCCTGTGAGCATGTGTGACAGTAGGACTATATCCATCTTGAAAAAAATATTGAGTGATTACGAGCAGCTAGGCAAGAAAGTTAAGGAGTTAAGTGCACAAGTAATTTTTTCATCTGTACTGCCAATGAAAGGTCAACATCCGGTAAGAGAACAAACTACTAGAAACTACTGGCTAAAGGGTTGGTGTCATCAAGAAAACTTTGGATTCCTGGACCATAGTCTGCACTACCTCCATGATGGGCTTTTGGCAAGGGATGGGCTGCAAGACTGGGAAGAACGTTTCCAGAAAACTGGCTCAATTTATCAGGAGGGCTTTAAACTAAAATTGGGGGTGGGGGGAGCTAATTCCAATTCCCTAGAAAACAAATCAAATAATGTAAGGAGGGGTGGCAAGGAAGACAAACTCAAATACCAAATACCAAGACATATCCAGAGTCAGACATAAAAATGCCTTTAAAAATGCACAAAGTTTGGGGAACAGGGTGAAATTGAACTATTAATACATGAAGGTAGGATATGATATAGCAGGAATTACAGAAACTTGGTGGGATGAAACCCATGAATGTTCTGGAACAAACTGTTCAAAAAACCCAAACCCCATAAAAGAGGAGATGAAGTTGCACTGTTTGTAAAGGACCACTACATTACTACAGAAATGCACAGAACCAAAGACAAAAACCTCCTAGCATATGGGTCAATATAAAAGAAAAAAAAGAATGACATTCCATAGGTGCATAGTACAGGCCACCCAACCAAGCAGAAAAAATAGATGTACTTTTTGCCAACCAACTAACAAATATACGCTACAATAGTAGCGTATAGGAAATACGCTACAATAGTAAAGGGGGACTTCAATTACCCTGACATCAATTGGAAGAATAATTCCTCACCAAGTGAGAAATTGAATAGGTTCCTGACCAACCTAACTGATAACTTTGTTGTCCAAAAGGTAGAGCAGGGAACTAGAGAGACAGTCATTACAGAGAAAAAGTGACAGAGAGAGTTGAAATCACAGAAACCTGTCACAGTGACCATGTCATAGTGGAATTCAACATAATGCAAACACAAACAATAGAACACAATGATACCAGAGTCCTAGATTTTAAAAGAGCTGATTATAACAAACTCAGAGAGAACTTGGGAAAGATTCCTTGGATGAAAATCCTTAAGGAAAAAACAACTCAAGAAACTTGGGAAACTCTGAAAAATACGATCATAAAAGTCCAGTCCAGCACAATGCCACTGAAAAAGAAAAACAAGAAATCCAAATCAGCATGGATGCACAACGATCTCTCTGACAAATTGAAAGGCAAAAAGGATAAGTACAAAAAATGGAAAGAAGGACACATACTGTAACTAATGCAGAATATCAGCAGATAGCAAGAGTCTGCAAAGACAAAGTCAGGAAAACAAAGGCCCAGAATAAACAAAGACTTGCAACAAAAGTCAAAGATAATAAAAAAACTTCCAACATATAAATAACAAGAAAAAAAAATCAAGCAAACAGTCGGTCCACTAAAGAGAGAAGACGGCAAAGACGTAACAGGCAGCAGAGAGAAAGCAGAGCTGCTTAACTCATTCTTTGCATTGGTCTTCACACAAAAAGAAATAATAGCCCAACCTACCAAAAACGTAACTGTAAAAGACAGACTAGAAATAAAAATTAAAATAAACAAAAAAGACAGGTAAGAGAACACCTGTCTGATCTTGATGAATACAAATCACTGGGACCCAATTACATCCCAGAATTCTAAAGGAGCTGGCAGAGGTCATCTCAGAACCACTGTACCGCATCTTTCAAAAATCCTGGAGCACTGGGAAACTACCAGAGGACTGGAAAACAGCTGAATAGCCAACACCCTGGATGATAGACTCAAGATCCAGATGGATCTTGACAGACTTGAACACTGGGTCCTATCTAACAAATGAAATTCAATGTAGAGAATTTACACTCAGGCAAGAAAAACCAAAAGTACACATGTAGACTTAATAGCACTAACTGTGAGAGGGATCTTGGACAATTAGTGGACAATTAACACTGTGCGGTGGCAGCCAAAAAAGCCAATCCAATCCTTAATTGTATTAACAGAGTGATTCAATCAAGATCAAGTGAGGTACTAATACCACTCTCTATAAAGCCTTAGTAAGACCACACCTAGAGTACTCCATCCAGATTTAGTCACCACACTATAAAAAAGATGTTGAGACTTTAGAAAGAGTGCAGAGAAGAACAACCAACATGATTAGGGGACTGGAGGCTAAAACATACGATGAAAGGTTACAGGAATTAGACATGGCTAGTCTAGTGAAGAGAAGGATCAGGGGAGACACAATATTTGAGGGGCTGTCACAGGGTCAAGCACCTGAAGGCCAGACAAGGAATAATCAATGGAAACTTATCAAGTAGCGATTCAACGTGGAAATAAGGAGAAATCTTCTGACAGTGAGAGCAATCAACCAATGGAACAACGTCAGAAGTTGTGGGAGATTCATCTTGCGAAGCTTTCAAGAATAGACTGGACTGTCATCTGTCAAAATGGTGTAGGGTTTGCTTCGGCGTACATAGGGTATGAGATCTAGTTTGGTGTAGTGACTAAGGCAACACATTAGAAATTGGGAGACAGTGGGTTCCAGTTTCTCCTTAGGCACAAAGCTGCCTGGGTGACCTTGGGCCAGTCACACCCTCTCAAGCAGGCAAGGGCAAACCACTTTCAAAATCTTCCCAAGAAAACTGCAGGGACTAGTCCAGGAAGTTGCCAAGAGTCAACAATGATTGAAACACACACACACCTATCTATACTCTCTTGCTTAAAAAAGGGTGATTCTTCATAATTGGCCAATAGTGATAATCTCTAATTTTCCAAAACAATCTAGAATAAAAAGGAAACATGTAAGAGATGTAAGGAAATAAACATCTAAGCCATATCTAAGCCATATTGCATTTGCAGGCAATTTTTATTTTATCCTAAAAAGTCAATTAACTCCATATAGACACACCCCCATACTCACCCATACACACACACACACACACCCAAATCCACATGCTTAAATACATACATACTCACGCTCACACATGATGTTCCATACAGTAGACATTGGCTTCAGTTCCCAGTGGGATTCTGCAATTAATGTAGAGAATTTTAGCCTGGTGTGTAAGAGGAAGGAAACCCTAGTTGAAACACATTTTATTTCTGGGCTCGTGCAGGAGAGAAATGGCCTTTCCTAAGTGAAAGACTGCAAAAAAGATGGAAAGAAACATTTTGCAGTCCATTCCTGAAGGAGGTATAGTTATTTTTTGCCAATTCCAGGTCTTCTCTTCATGTCAGCACCTTTTGATAGGAAGTAGCAAGCACTAGATTGGAATGCCTGCAAGGCACTCAGCAATTTCAAAATAAAAACAGAAGCATCCCACCAATGCTAACCCTAATGAAGTTTACAAAGCAATCTGAGATTATTATTTGCTTTTATTTTAGATGCAGCTTTTCCACAGTTTCAAATGTTGTTCAGTGACCCTTCTGATCCTCTCAGAAAGCTCAGTTTACTCTGGCAAAACTACAAGCCTAAATCTCTGAAGATTCAAGAGCAAAATAATGGTCCTAAAGTAAACTTATACAAGGAATGCTGACAGTGAAGCAAAGTACTGTACTTATACAGAAGCTGGATATTTCTTTTATTGATTCTTCTTGCTCTATTCTGAGATGAATCAGGCCTCTACTGAAAACTTTAACTTTAAAGCAAGGAGGAGCTAGAAGATTGTCACCTTAGAATGTTTACTTTGGGATGCTACTCTTCTGCTTAGGGCCTTCTCTAAGGCAAGCATAACTTCAGTTGGACATAGCATGATCAGAATCCATCATTCCTTTACTCATCTCCTTTTTCCTTTAATTTATTTCAGAAATTGTGATGGAGTCAGTAGACTGCTGGGTAGCCAAAAGAGGTACAGGGGAGGTTGCCTCTATGAGAGCTGGGTTCAGAATTATTGGCAGAGACAAAGGTGGCACTCCCACTTGTAAGGGGGAGGCTAGTGGTTGAAGAATAAGAGGCTGCTGTGCCACTGCTGGAGGAATATCTGTAGCCAGGTTCATCTTCCCAGGTGTTGCTGGAGAGGCAAAATGTGATCCAAAGTTACTGGAAATGCAGGCATTCTCAGAATCTGCAGGGAAAAAAATAACAAGACTTTTCATTTTTATATGAGGGACATTAGTCTCTATCACTTTCCCCAAATTTCACCCAATTTATTCTGAGCTCTTCTAAATCCTTAGAATTTGAGTGTTCATGTCTGCAATGGGGTTTTCTTGTATAATCTCCATGTAAAATTTGTAGACATTATAGGAGAGGGGTGGTAGCCTACAGTGGCAACAATCAGAAGTCTGGTGGCTCCTTTTCTCATTAATGAATTTTATTAAAAAGCACAAGCATTTGTGAGCTGCAGCTTACCATCAGATACACAGAGCGGCTATTTAAGGATTTGAACAGGGGGGAATAGGGGGAACATAGGGATAGTCATCAAGTTGTTAAAGTCCTCATAACCTGTCTCACCTGTTGACCTCATTTTCATAACCAGCTATCTTTCTTGTCTTTGCCATTCCATTGCAATATAAATTTAAATCCCATCAGTCTAGACCGGGGTCTACAACCTTAAACACTCAAAGAGCCATTTGGACCCATTTCCCACAGAAATAAAAAACACCGGGAGCCATAAAACCTGGGTGGCCGTGGCCAACTCGATGTCACTCACTCCTACCCAGTCACATGACCCCCTAGCCATGCCTACCCAGCTACAAAACCCTTCTCTCTCTCTCTCTCTCTCTTCCCTTCTCTCCCCTTTCTCTGTGCCCCTCTCCCTCTCTCTCCCCCTCTCACACCTGTATCTCTCTCTCTCTCTGTCTCTCTCTCCCTATCTTCCCCTCTCTCTGTCTCTCTGCCCCTCCCTATCTTCCCCTCTCTCTCCCCTCTCTGT
>JANHFL010002528.1:69799-86914 GCA_032468155.1 Oxyrhabdium leporinum | reverse complement strand
TTAATTTTAAGTGTTAATCTATTCATTTCTGCACATTCTAATATTTTTTTATTACATTCTCATCTATGGGGATCTCTTTGTTTTTCCACGGTTGTGCAAACACAATTCTACATTCAATTGCATTTCACTTTACAATTCTTTCTTTTACAGTAATCATATTGTTCATTCAGCTTACTAAGTTTTCCTAGGATTTAATTGATATCATGGCTTTTTCTAAAAAATGTTTTCCCCAAAATCCATCCAAAATGCTGAGAAAACAAACTACGAAGTTAAACAAAAAACTAAAAAAAAGTTTATAGGCAAAGCCCATGTAAGTATTACACGCATATAACAGGGCATTACTCAGATTAATCTACTTAAATAGAAATAGAAGCTTAATCTTAAGATTTTGGGTCTTAGTTTTGTTTGAATAATTTTCATAGTTGAGTGTCATTATTTTAATTGTTTTTTTAATTGCATTTGAACAACTGAGTCTATATGCACAGGGGAAGATTATAATTCTGGTTAAACAAACAATAAACTATAAATGATTCAAATAGATCGTTAATTTCCTCCAGTCATTGGTCAATGGATAGTTGGTGGACTCATCCCATCTCATCAGCAGTGGACCCATCCTTCCACAGTTCTATAGATGCCCTAAAATACACAAGGCTGACACATTTCTCTGTAAAATTGTATCATTACCAGGGAACCCAACCTATAACATAGCTAAAGAACTGACAAGAAAACTTGAACATCACACAGAGAGGAGAGAATATAGTGTAATATCAACTCCCTACTACAGTGCCTCCATAAAATCAAATATGAGATTATGGTTTCATTCGATGTAACGGCACTCTTTATATTCACAGACCCAGAACTAGCAAAAAAAATCCATGGCAGCATACTACTGTCCAACATACCTGACCTAACCAAATACAGTAAAATCCTGATCCTCAACAACCTCTGCCTTACCCCAAATTAAAGGAATAGATGTGTGATCAGCGTCTCAGTACATAGCAGAGACTGTAACATCTAGAAACTATAGTAATCCCAAGCATATAATCAAAAGTATGGATCCGGTATAACACCTTTGTCTTAATAAAAAAGGAATAACTTGAAACAACATTTTCAAAAGAATAAAATTCACAAGAGAAGACAAAAACAACAACACACTCCCCTTCTTGGATATCCTCATCAGCAGAGGAAACAGTGGCAAATTAGAAACACAAGTCTATCATAAAACCACCCACAAGAACCTAGTGTTCACTTATCAGAATAACAACTCAACCTCCCAGAAGAGCAGCTGTGTAAGAACACTATTTAGTCTAGCACAAATACATTATAGCAACCCTGAACACCCAGAAAATGGAAGCAGATTGCCTATAATCTTCCAACCAAATGAATACACATGCAACTTTATCAAAAGATTATTACCACTACAGTACAATCAACACAAAGTATCAAAAACATAATGCTGCTATACATCAAAAACATCTCAGAATCAACTAACACTGCAGCATTATAATAGCATACAAACCAACTAAAGCCTTCCAAAACATCTTAATAAACCAAAAGACCCAACAGCCAAAGGAATAAAAAAGGAATCATCTACAAAATACAATGTAAAGTCCGTAACTGTTATTATGTAGGACAGACAGGCAGAGGACTAACAGACCATGAACACCAACTAACAGTCAGAAGACACGATGAAAACTCCTGAATTTTAGAACCATAGTTTCAACTGGGAAACTGTGAGGATCTGAGACTAAGCTAAGTCTAAAAATGCTAGGAAATTCATGGAAGCTTTGCATTCAAGACAATTCAGACTTCAACAGGCACATAAATATTTACACACTATTCAAAAAAGAGAAGGAAATAGCTAAAAGGAAACAAAAAGTTCAGAACACCTCCTTGTCAGCAATCAATGCCCAAATAAACATGAATTAATACCAGGATTAACATCAGATCAACAATCAAACAGTAAATAATATATCCCAATTAAGGAACTACCAACTCAGGCAAACAATCAAACAGTAAACAACAGCCTAGAACTACCAAGAAGAAACCAACTGTCCCACTGTAGGGACAGCCACAAGAGCAAACCACACTCCCTTCTAGCACTGAAGTTGTTACCTAGTTTAATAACGAACACTAAAATCTCAAGCTAACAACAAGTATTAAATAATCTTGTTTCTTTAGCATATTTCTTGTTAAACATCTTCAAAAATCCATTAAAATACATAGTTTGTTATCTTTTCTGAATTACCACTCGCATAAATCCACTCAAACTTTGGGATTATGCTTAGTTTACAGCATTCAAGGATGGAAGTTTGAGCTCCCGTCTCTAACTAATAATCCAATCAAAACTGGTCCTGAGAGCCTGTTTGGTATAGTGATTACAGTTCTGGCCTAGAAATCAGGAAATTGTGTGTTCCAGTCCCACCTTTGGCACGAAATACTCGGTCCAACCCACCTCACAGGGTTGTTGTTATGGGAAAATAGGAAAAGGAAGGAGTATTGTGTATGTTCACTGCCTTGAGTTACTCATAAAGTACCCTGTTTCCCTGAAAATAAGACCTATTCTGAAAATAAGTCCTAGCATTTTTTTACATGTGCACCTAATACCCTATCCCCAAAATAAGCCCTACACAGCCGGCCCCCCACCTGTTCCATCTGGTTGCTTGTGGTGCCGCCAACACAAGGCAAGGAGTGGTGGAGCTGCCCCATATGCCCTGCTCCGGCTTACCTCAGGGACCCCACAGCCAGGCCATCCATGCCCCAACACTTGCCTCAAAGGCGGCAGCACCAGCAGCCATGTGCAGCAGGAACCCATGTGGCAACTGGCTCACTTTTTCTGCTTGCTTGCGGCCACAGGTATCAGGGTGTGGATGGCCTGGCTGCAGGGGCCCTGAGGTAAGTCAGTGCAGAGTGCATGAAGCAGCTCCACCACCCCCTGCCTTGCAGCAGTGGCACTGGTGCACCGTGCAGCCTCCGGTCCCACTGCGAGCAAGTAGAAGTGGGCCTCCCATACATGAAAAACAAATAAAACACCCCAAAGTGTCTTATTTGTTTTCCATGTATTTTCTTTTGGGGCCCAAAAGAAAATAAGACACAGTCTTATTCTTGGGGAAACACTGTAATGAAAGCAGGATGAAAATTTAATAAATAAATAATATTCATAATTATAGGAAAGGCCCCATTGACAATCTGATTCAGATGTTTCCCTTTTCCCCTCTCATTATGAGCTATTTGTGTTTTAAAAGTCACACAAGATAAAATACTGTGAATAAATATCTAGTTAACTTATAGATATTACTCTAGAAAAACCACAGGGAGAGGAAAAAATCATGGCTATACTTACGTCTTGACTAACCTGTAAAGATACAGTATGATAACTGGCAGGGACACTCTCATCCTCATCCTCATCTTCACTAGTGGAACGATGCTGATGTTGGCTGGAAGCTTTAAAGTGTCTCAGAGAGTTTTCCTTTGCTTTCTTCTTAAACCGTGCTGATTTGGAGTCATATTTATGATTTTTTCCTCTTTTCTCCTGGGATTTACATCCTATAAACACAATATACAGTGGTGCTTAAAAGTTTGTGAAACTTTTGAATTTTCAGTATTTCTGCATTAATATGTGTTCCTTTTTAACTAGAGCTAGATAAAGATAGCCCAATTAAATAAATGAGTAACTTCTGGGGAAAAGTGGTGAACTGTGATTAAGAACAGGGAGCTGAAAAGTAGATTACCTCCTTTAATCCTATATGGACAAAGAGTGACATGAGACCACCCAAACTGTGTTCCATACAGTTCCTTCTCTAAATGAGACTTCAAGAAAGATAGGCCAACCAGAAACTGAGGGAATTGCAATTGTAATTCGAACCTTCCAAAGGACACAATGTTTGCATTTCCTTTGCTAGTAACTTTTCAGAAATTGCCTATAAACTATTTTAAGGAGGTTACACGCCTTCAAAATGACAAGACTGGAAATACTGGATAAGCACCTTCAATTCTTATTATAAGAAAATTAAAAAAACCTGTTTCATTAAAAGCTTTAAATGTTTAAAATAAAAAGCAAAAAGCAAGACAAGGTTTTGGATATTGAAAATTTTAAACATATTAAGGATTCTGGAAATGTTATAATATTTGAAGTATTCGAGAATAAATGCATTTTTGCGGGAAAGAAAAAGTATTTTTGATGGTGGAGACACAACCAGGGACATAAGAAGATCAATAACTTATAATGACACTCAAGAGACATTTTTGAGGAATAGCATTGGAGACTTTGAATCATTGATGTCAGCTGTGCTCTGTTCTTTAAAAAGTCTGTTTCCAGATGCAGCTGTTAAAGAAAAAGATATGCAAATATAAACAAGAATTTCTTATTATGCATACAAAAAAAAATGAATGTTTTAAAAATCAAGGAGGAAATAAGAATGCTAATCCCAGAGAGAAATTGGAATAATTTCTTCTTGCTACACTTACAAAAGAGGCTTTTTAAAGTTTTGAAGAAATTTGAGACAAGGATCAACAACCATCTGAATGGTTTAAAGGGCAATATTGCTTTATGAAAAAAGGAGGGTACACAAAGTTGGTTTCTTTGGTCAGAGTTAAAATGCAACATTTTGATATTTTGGGTGATTCTTTTTGATTTGATGACATCTGTACTATAAAAATGTTGGATTTACTTACAGTTAATATAGTGCTTAAGCCTTTTCCCCTACACTCACCTTATGTAACCCTGCTTGACAACATTTAAAATGATTTAGTAACATGTTTCTAAAAATAAGCCCTATTGCAAAAATAAGCCCTAGCCTGATTTTAAGCCCTACCCCAAAAATAAGCCCTAGTGAAGGGGGCTGGTTGTGGACAGCACAGGAGGCAGCGAGCGCGCACGGGCCAACTGTGTCCGGCAGCAGCCACAGCCCTTACAGCACAGGTGAGTTGATTTCCTGTCCAAGTAACAGGCAGAGGCAGAAGCAAAGGCAGGGCAAAGGCACGCGATTTGGATTGCCTGCCTTCCACCACGCCCCTCTGCCTCCATCTGCTGCTGGTGCCACAGCATGAAGATGAGCCTCTCGCAGCCAGCTGTCCAGTTTGGCCCACTGATTCTCAGCTTTCCTGCAGCCCATGTGGAGCGTCTAGATCGCCTGCCTCCCCTCTGTGCCTCTGCCTCCTTCTTCTCTTTGGACAGGGAATCAACTCACCTGCGCTACGCAGCCCCAGAGTGCTCTGACCAAGGGACCAGCTGGCCTTCATGCCTTGGAAAATAGCTTGACCCCTTCCTCTCTGTGGCAGCCCTTCAAAGATTGGAACACTGCTTGTTGAGTTTGTCAGCCAGTTACAAATCCATCTAGTGGTGATGCTGTCTATCCCACATTTTTCTAGTTTACCAAGAAGTAGGTTGATTGGTTTGGCATGATCTGTTTTTAACAGATTTCTAGATGTTCACAGAGATGTTTTTTTATTATCTTTTCCAGAACCTTCCCAGGTATTGATGTTAGGCTACTTTTCTGGATTTGTTTCCCCCCACTTTTTTGAAGATGTACATTCCATTCATGTTTGAGTAATGGCAACTATATTATATCTACCTTGTACTAATACTTCAAGTTAACCCTATTTGTTACCTAACCCTTGAGTATTTGTGTATAGGCATTTAAGTCTTTTCCACCCTTTCCAACATTCTGCACTTCACTGTGTTTTTCTCCCCCCCCCATTCTCTTCCTACCTCATTATATCAAGTGATTTTTGTTTACAATTAGGTTCTAAAGATCTCTAAAGGGAAGGGGGGCTCCTCTCCCCTCAATTTTAGTTTAAAGCCCTCCTGAAGAGCCAGTCATTTTCTGAAGGGCCGTTATCTATTCTTCAGGACGACCGTTTCTATAACATCTTTACACCTGTTGACTGGCTAATACCCATCACACCACAGGGAGGGATTTCAAATGCCTTAAATCTAACTATTGTTTAAGGGGCTTTAGAAGTTGCTTTCACTTTGTCCTGCTATCACTTCTGCTCAATGAAAGTATCCTGTATGAAATACTTCGTTTCAAGTGTTCTGCTTTCTTGAGTAAGGAGGAGAGGGAGGACCTGACACAGACTTAAGTTTCTGTTCCCCAAAGAATTTAATTTCCTATCACCAATATTTGGCTTTTTTTCCCTGGGGAAGTCTGGGATAACATTTTTCCTATCACAGGAATGTTGAGTTTTGTCTCCTTTCTAGAAACTATTGATGACTGTTTCTTTTATAGATGTCTGCATATTATTTTCCAGGGGGAGGCTATGAAAGCAATTGTGCAGTTCCAGAGGGGCTTCACTGGAATGGGCTAGATAGTGGGGCTTTGCTCTTGGTTGCTGTTTTCTTCTAAATGTGACATGTTTCCATCGTTCTTCCTCTTTAGGATTATATATAGGGTCACTTCCCCCCCCCCCCGAAGCTATTTGTTCCCTATTGTGTTCAATTTGAACATTATCAGTTTTCTACTTTTTGTTCATATATGGGGTCATTTTTTAAGAAGTTTTTTACTCCCTAATGTGTTTAATTTTGGTATAGTCTTCTTTGTTTAAGTTGGGGATTCTCACTTTGTTCACTGAGTTTCAGAATGCCTAGAGTTGCTTCTAGACCCTTTACTTTTTCTTCTAGTAATTCATATGCTTTTACATTTGATAGGGTGTTCTGTGGGCATAAGCTCAAACATATTACATATTTTGCAAGTCACTATAATGTTAGTCTCTATTTCCACGATTTTTTTGTTTATTAAAAGATTAAAACTTTCTAAAAAAATGTTTTCCTGTTGCAAATTGTCAGTTTACAATAGTTTATAAAAGTTATTGACCCTTTGTTCTCTGACTTGAAAAATTTATCACTATTTTCCTTGTTTTAAGTGTCATCTCTTTTTCCGTGGTTTTTTATTTTTTCTTCTTAGATTAAGAATTTAAAAATTTCTAAAGAATTAAAGTAAACTTTTTCAATTGTTTAGTGGAAAAAAGAAATTCAAAACTTGAAAAAAATTGAAAAAAATGATTTTGATAAAAAGAATTAAAAAAGAATTTGAAAATGGAAAATGGAATTTAAAATTAAAAAGAAATTGAAAATTTGAGGAAAAAAGATTTAAAAAATGAACAAAGAATTTAAATTGAAAAAAGAAATTGAAAATTGAAAAAAAAAATGAAAAAATTGAAAAAAAAGATCATTTTTGGGTTTTCTTAAAAACCACTTCAGAAATTTTAAAATTGGCCCTTTTTGAAATTTTATGCACTTCTTTTTTACTGGATATCTCAGGCTTTACAAATAGCAGATGTTTAGCTCCTGCCTCTCTATACCTTGCCTTAAAAGTTTATCCCTTTCCTCTCTGTCCACAAGTTTTTACGACCTTTCTTGCCATAGTTGAATCATTGCAACTGATAAGTTAGTAATTCAGTTGTTAAGTGAATCTGGCTTCTCCATTGACTTTGCTTGTCAGAAGGTTGCAAAAGCTGACCTCATTATCCTGGGACACTGCAACCATCATAAATATGAACTAGTTGCCAAGTATCTGAATTTTGATCACATGGCCAAGAGTGATGCTGCAGTGATCATAAGTGTGAAGAACAGTCATAAGTAACTTTTTTCAGTGCCATTATAACTTTGGACGGTCACTAAGTGAACTGTTGTAAGTTGAGGACTACTTGTAAAACCAGTAAAAAATAAATAAAAAATATTCAATTTAATACACACAAGAGCAAAATACTGTACTTAACCACAGAGCCAGGAAATGGAGCCCTATTACATTTAGCGCCCTAGGCTCAGGAATATAGCCAAGTTTTTAGAGGTTTATGAAAGGCTAACAGGTTTGAGGCCATTCTAATCTAATCTAATAGATCAGGGGCCACTGCAGAAAAAGCTTGCCTTCAGCTCCCTGCCAGTCAACACTGTTTGACTAATGGGATCTGAAGCATGCCCATTCTTCTTGGGTTGGTTGGACAGATAGAAACTCTTCGATAGAGGTGATTCCTCAGGTACCCCAGTCCCAAGCCATGTAGGGCTTTAACAACCAGTACCTTGAATTGCACCTGGAAATACACTGGTAACCAGTGCAACTCACACCATAGTGATGTTATGTGTGCCATGCGTTACTACTATGGCCACACAAGAGGTGGCGAGCATGCGGGAGCCAATGGTATCCAGCAGCAGCCGCAGCCCACCACCCCTTTAATGCAGCACAGGTAAGTCCAAACATGAAGGCAGAGGTGAGGGGGGGAGGCAAGCAATCCAGACATGCTGCACGGCTGCCTGGCTCACGGGAAGATTGTGTGGTGGCATCGGTGAAGACAGAGACGTGGGGGGGGGAGGCAGGCGATCCTGATGCCCCATGCACGCATCCGCTCTGGTACGGCTGTGGGCAAGCTGAGAGACGGTGGGACGGAATGGGCGACGTGCTGGGATTCCCTGCCTCCCCCCTACCCAGCCTCTGCCTCCACCTGGCACCACCGCACACTTTTTGCCCAGAGGGAGACTGGAAGCTTTGTTTGCTTGCATATGGAGCACTTTGAAACAGAGCTAATCGCTCCGTTTCATAGCGCCCATGTCAGCGTTACAGGAATTAAGAGCCATTGCAAATCAGAACTCTGAGGCAATTCAATTCCTCAAAGAACAGTTTTTATTGGAAATACCATCCTGGTACAAACTGGTGAAAAGCCAATTCTGAATCTTCCCGGGCTTTTCACAATCTTAAAAGAAAACGTTTCCTGTCTTCTCAAAACAATAAATCACATTGTCCAATATGGATACTAGCTGGTTGCCTGGTTACAACTCTCTTCTCCTCCTGGGGCTGGCCAGCTGTTGGATTGCCTCTGACTCACCAGAGAGCTATTCTATTTTGTCTACCAAATTCCCTCTATTACTACCCCCTTCATCTCCACATTGTGTCAGCCCGAAATCCAGCTATGGGCCTCACAGCCCATTTGCAAGCAGACAAAGCTTCCATTCTCCATCATTTCTCCATCCAGGTGAAAAGTGCATCTGTCCTGGGAAGCCCTGTAAGCCATTGCAGCCGCAGACAAGCAGATGGTGGGAGGGATACACATACACACACACACACATACACACACACACACATGCATATATACATGCATACACATAAGGCCCGGTCTTATTTTGGTGGAAACACGGTATGTGCATGGTCACATTCTCCACCAATTGGAGCTTCCATATGGTCTTCAGTGGCAGCCCATGTAGAGTGTGTAAGGTAATCTAATTTGGAGGTTACAAGGGCACACCACCACTTATTTAAAAAGTGGTGGGATCACTCCCTCTTTCAAGGAGTTGTTAACTATTGCCCAGATCCATACATGCAATGCTTCCCACAAGGCCTTAATTATCCAGACCTAACACACAAGTGGCCGAACTAGCAGCTGAGAGAACTCTATCCACTTCTTCATGCAACAGGCTCAAACTCTTCCCAGATCACCTGGCAAGATGTAGCCCCCATCACCTCCATAAATTCTGCTCTAAGGGTGGAGTCTGACATAGAACGAACGCGACAAATTTTATCTGACAGATGCACAGCATATTCTTCATATCAACCCTTAAGTTAGACTTCAGCATTGCTCCCTCTAAGGAGAGACCAAGTCACTTAGATTATATAAATATTCCCTTGCTGTTTAAAATAAATATGACAATGATAATATGCATTAGCAGTAGTAGTAATAATAGTAGTAGTAGTAGTTGGAGCTTTTGGGCCATAGAGAAACTAATAGAAATCTGGCTTACCTCCATTTAGACTGGCTTCCACAAAGATACGGATTGTTTTGACGCACAGCTCAAAGTTCTCAGGGGTTACGTGAGCTGCATCTCGCACAATAAAAGATAAGGACTCAACACACTTCATGAGAGATTTGGTATTATGAGGACCCAGGTCCATTCCCACAGTCAGACTATACTGATTCACCAGAGGAGAATTGCCTAGTCTGGAAAGTCCAGCCATGGTTGAATTATCAATGTCATCTTTCCCAACCTGTGAAATAGAGATTATTCAAAGCTTAAAGGAAATCATATATTCTAACTGAACCCAATGTGCTTTTTAAATATTTTTATTCAAAAAATTATAAGAATAGTAAAAAGTAATAGAACTAAACTTAGAGAAACAAAAAGAAAGAAAAGAACAAAAAGTGCAGGGGGGGAGAAAAAGAAAAGAATGAATATAATAAAAAAGGAAAAGAAGTAGACTTCCAACCTTCATCACAACTATAAACCAATTTAATAACTCTTCACATCCTTTAGGTTACAAACAGATCGCTTTTCATCCCAAATCCCATCCCTGACCTATAAACAAATTCATAAAATATCAATTTGTCAATACTTGCATCATCAGAAAGTCTAGAAAGGGTTGCCAGAACTTTGCGAAAAAGTCTTACTTTACCTTTGATCAAATAAACCAACTTTATATTCTTTATATTTTTTTTAACTTGTGTTAATTTTTAATTCAATGATTGCTGTAGAATTTTATTTTTCTTCACTCTTTATCCCGTGAGACAGAGGTTTTATCAACTCTCTTTTGTAGATTCTACCTCTCCCCCCAAGAAAATCCAGGTCATTCTCTTGGTTTATCATTTTTACTTTTCTTTTAATTTTTAAAACTTCAGCCTTTTTTATATCAAGCAAATGTCCTTTCCAAATTATTCTTTTGGACTCTCATTTGTAGTTTTACTTTCAGTACTTTCTCTCTCATGTCAGAAAAAATAGTTCCACATTTGTCATTCCTTCATTAAAATTTTTAGATACACTTTGTCCATAAAAGCAGACATTAATACCAATAGTGTTGACATTATAACTAATTTCTGGCTCTATTCTTCAAATATTTTCTTTAATATTTCTGATGTTATAACATTTTGTCATTTTGTAACTGACAAAATGACATTAACTGACATCAAGAATAGGTTGTCAGTTAATACTGGGACTTACAAAATGACAAAATGTTATAACATCAGAAATAGGGGTTTTTTTCCCTTCTACTTAGAATCTTTAGTCCACTTTCTAAAATCATCATCTTTATTATGACTTGCAATAGCTATAATAGCCAAATCTCTATCCCATGAGAAGTTGTTTATTTTTTATAATTATTTCCAAAACCTTTTATAAAGGTCAATATTCCAAATTTATCTAAGTTTCTTAGATTAAATCTTATTTTTTGCTGCTTGTTTGAAGTTTCTTCACGTTCTTATGATTATTTTTTGTTTGTTTAGAGTTGAAGATAAAAAAAATCACATGACAAAGGCTTACAAGCTTATTGTTTCAAAGATTTCTAGTATATTTAAGATGGTTAATAGGCAATTTCTGAAAGTGATTAGAAAGTGAGGTTTGTGAACTTAATGTTCACAAGTCTCCCCCATAGTTGTGAGCAAGACAGGTAATCTTGTATCACAGTGTTCAAGCCTGCTGAAAATTGCTTTCCAATAGACTCCTTGCAATAAGCAGTTGTTTGGAGCACATGTGGATGATTTCCTGTCTTCTCCTTATCCGGAGATGTTTCAAGTTTGCCATGGTCATCAACTCCACTTTCACTGAGTCATCTTCAGTTTTCCACGCTTCCCTCAGAAGTCTCAATATAATGGGGACTGAGTTCCCATTATTACTTTGGGTGATGTTCCAAGATTCTAAGCCAGGGGTCCCCAACTCCAGATCATGTATTGGTACTGAGCCACGGCACGCCAGAAATCAGGTCATGCAAACAAGTGAAGCCCCATCCATGGGATGCAGGTAGCATACGAAACTATGCCCCCTCCAGTCTGCAGAAAAACCTCTCTTCACAGAACTGGTCCTTGGTGCCCAAGAGGATGGGGGCTGCTGCTCTAAGCTCTTCCTCCTATAGTCCTCTATGAATACAGTTAGGTCACCCTACTTAATTCACAGGTAGCCTGTGATAATACACATGACTTTGCTGTCTTCAGTCACAAACTGAAAAATTTAAATGGGACTGAGTGCAGTCAGGGACTAAGGATTTAGCTGAGAATGCAGGTACTGATGAGCAAGTACTTGGAATACAAGTACTGATTATCTATAATGTAGGAATTAAAATCTGCTGGGGATTTTAAGCTGAGAGTAAGAATTTACCTATTTCCTCAACTAGTGCTTCACTGGCAGCACTAAGACTTGGAAGCACAGCCCTGCTGAATTGAGTTTCCAAGCCTGAAAGACTTGTATGGCTTTCAGTCATATTTATTGAGCAGGACAATATTATAAAGTTGCTGCCAAAGCATTCTTCCTAATAATAAATTCTTTTAAAAAAATCTCCTGTAAAACATTTCTAATATTTCAACTTTTAAAACTTTAAAAGCCAGCCTCTGTGTGTATATGTGTACATATATATGTGTATGTTTATGTGACTGTATAGATAAGAGTAGATAGAGCAGGTTTCTCATACACCCATGCAAGCTTTAGTAAATAAATCCTGGGGACAATGTAAGCAATAATTAGATACACTGAATAATATAATTCAAGATAAGGCAGCTTCTTATGTTCACAACATAAAAAGAGAAATCAGTGAATGAGATAGAGGACCAATGGACTAGTTTGTCTTGGAAACAAACTGAACTATTTCTTGATTTGGGAAAACTATGGGCTACTTTTGAAGCCTGCTCATGCCCAGTTACCACACGTAATTCTCAGTGTTACCTTAAACACTGTTGGGGGCTTAGAACAGAGTTTATGCATGCAGAATTATTTTTAACATGGTAAATGAGGGACATGATCCTTTTATTTTTTTCAAAGATGGAGAAAACACTTAATTATTTACTATTTATTCATCTCAGATACATATAAAGAGATCAAAACACTCAAAATTACTTACCACAAGCCAGCCACTGTTCACCACATCTACATCAGTGACAGATCGATGCAATTTACCTTGCTTGCTGTGATCTGCATATACCTCTGAATCGGAAGTGTAGCCACGATCTAGGCTGGTTTCATTTGGATGATAAGAGATCTCACTGTCTGACTGAGCTCCTTAAACAAATAATTAAACAAAATGGAATGAAGCAAATGTGCAAGAGCTTTTTTTTTATGCCATCAGAGACTGTTATGATGGAAATGCAAATGCTCCAATGGTGCCTTGGACTAACGTGATTCAATGACTCTATGAATGACTACATACGATGTTGACTGGGAATCGTGCAAATTGTAGCAAAAAATGTGGGAAGGACACTTAGATGGTACGGACACATTCTATACAGTAAAAAAGACTTGGTGGCAAGGACAGCCATGTGTCTGGATTCTGATGGCCAGCGACCCCATGGCAGGCCCAAGAAAGGTAGCTGGACATGAAATACGTGGGCATCACCCCTGAAGACGCCCTGGATCAACCCAGATGGAGATGGCTTTGCTGGCAAGTAGACTCTGCCATAGCGCAAGAATAATGCTAGGAAGAAGAGAATGTTATTTTGGACTTACCTAAAACAGACCTGAAAGAAAGGATTATTTCTGAGAACTTTAATGGATGTTTTGGTGTGCAATCCATTCCTCTTGTTGTGTTCTCTATTGTGTTTAGGTATTATACCAATACATTATGGAAGCCAAGTATATCCAGGATGGTCATTTCCTTCAGGAGGCCCTTTGCCCTTGTTCTACCTTGGTTATTGATGTGCGCCTTTTTGTAATATATGACATATCAATCTGTTTCACCCCTTCACTTAATGTTCTAATGTTACCAGTTTAAACACATTTTTCTCAATTCTAGTCAGTTGATACAAAGTAGTGTCAAACCTGACTCAGCTTGGACTCCTAAGTTGAAACGATCCTTGGCTCCATTTGTTGCCAAAGGTATGGTTTTATTAGAAGTGAACTGAAGCAAAGCAAAGCCAGAACTGAAATTTGTGCACCAAAATCCCCAAGTGTAACTTTCCCCCTTATTAGGTACTTCCCATTAAGATCTCCATCGCCCAGTTTCAAAGATGTTTTCTAAACTGTCATTTCGAGTGTGAGCTGGTATGCAGCTGAATTCCATTCTCAACCTTCCAACCTTGAAACCGTGTCTCGGGAGATATAGTGAAAAGTGAAACTAAAATCTCTCTCATAGCACTCTGCATCCTGAACACTGTTTTTTTGGGTTAGTGCGTTAGTATTGATGATCACTCCCAATGTAGAGTCATCAGTGAGCTTTTTCTAAGTTCACAAAAAAAGCAAACCAAACCAATCCAATCCATCAAAAACAGTACCATAAAACAAGGGTCCCCAATCCCTGGGCCATGGCCCATTCAGAACTGGGCTGCACAAGTGGCAGGCAAGTGCACACAGCTCTAAATGTACGACTGGTGGGCAGCCTGTTCTGCATGCAGAACCATCCCCTCTCCCCTACTCCGGCTGCCATCACCACTGCTAGTCTGCAAAGCCAGAAACTGCTGCGGTAAAAAAGAAGATTAAAAATACAAGTTAAAATAGGCAAGAAAATAGTAAGAGAACACCTGTCCATCATAGACAAGTTCAAATCATCAGGACCTTGATCACCTGGATGTTGATTACACCTCAAGGATTTGAAGAAATTGACAGACATAAACCATATCTTTCAGAGATCCTGGATCACTGGGGAACTACCAGAGGATTGGAAAAAAATGGATGTAGTTCCCATCTCCGAAAAAGGGGGGGAAATGGAATGAGGAAAATATAGATCTATCAGCCTGACATCAATATCTGGAAAGATTCTAGAAAAAATAATCAAGCAGCGAATCTGCAAATACATAGAAGAAAAACACAAAATAACCAGACGCCAACATGGGTTTGTCAAAAACAGATCATGCCCGACAAATCTTATTGCATTCTCTGACAAAGTTACAAAAATAGTGGGCCAGAGAAATGCTGTGGATATAATTTACCTGAACTTCAGTAAGGCATTTAATGAAGTAGAAAACTGTGGGTTAGACAACATCACAACCAGATGGATTTGTAACTGCCTTAGACCCAGGCCTCTTTAATATCTTCATCAATGATTTAGATGAAGAGGAACTCATCAAATCTGCAGATGACACCAAGCTGGCAGGAATAGCCAACACTCCAGAAAATAGGCTTAAGATACAGAAGGATCTTGGAAGACTTGGACACTGGGCCCTATCTAACAAAATGAAATTCAGTGGTGAAAAAAGTAAGGTTCTACATTTATGCAAGAAAAACCAAGTAAGCAGTACCTGGCTCAATAGTAGTTAACTGCAAGAGGGATCTTGAACTCTTAGTGGATAATCACTTAAATATGAGCCAGCAGTGTGCTGCAGCTATCAAAAAAGCCAACACAGTTCTAGGCTGCATTAACAGAAGGACAGGCTCAAGATCACATTAAGTGTTAGTACTACTTTATAAAGCCTTGACAAGACCACACTTCAAATATTGCATCCAGTTTGGTCACCATGAGATACAACATAAGAAGAATGGTTGCAGAAATTGGGTATGATTAGTTTAATGAAAAAAAGTACTAGAGGTGATATGATAGCAGTGCATATCTAAGGAGTTGGCACAAAAAAAGGGTCAACCTGTTCTCCAATGCACCTGAAGGCAGGACAAGAAGCTATAGACAGAAACTAATCAAGTAGGGAAACAACCTAGAACTAAGGAGGAATTTCCTGACAGTGAGAACAATAAGCCAGTGAGACAGCTTGCTTTCAGAAGTTGTGGGTACTCCATCACTGGAGGTTTTCAAGAAGAGTTTGGACAGCCATTTGTCCAGAATGGTATAGGGTGTCTTGCCTGAACAGGGGGTTGGACTAGACTATCTCCAAGGTCCCTTCCAATTTTGTTATTCTATTAAACAGAATCAGGATGCTGTTATGAAATAATGTAAACTTGACCTTGGGAAGGAATAATGGAGCAAGGGAGAAAATATTACTCAGTCCTTGTGCTAAGACCATAAAGTCATCAAAGTCATCAAACTGAGCACCAGGCATCAGACAACATCACTTCTGCTTGAGTGAAGATCAGCAACTTTGGACAAAAGCCTTGGCCTTGGCTCATTCAGCCACTGAGTTGCCTTAGACCAGGGCTGTCAAACTCGCAGCCCATGGGCCAGATGTGTCATGCGCTGGCCACATCCATGCCCGGCTTAGCAAAGGGGGAAAAAGTCACAATACATTATGTGACGACACCGTGATGACGTAAGTTTGACATCCCTGCCTTAGACATTTTAACCACTGAAATGTCTAAGGCAACTTGTCCCTGAGAACCAAGTGTGGTGTTGGCCTAGCTAGGGAGATCCAGGTTCAAATCCATACTTAGCATTATCTCCCTAGGTGACTCTGGACAATCTCTCTCTCTCAGCCCACTTTACACTGAATTAGTGTTATTGTGGAGAAAAATGGAAGGAACATTGCCATATTTCAAATTCCACTTTGAATTCCTAAAGGTAGGATGTAAGTTAAATAAATAAATAAACAAACACTAAACAATCTGAAATTACAGTTGTGTTGTTAAGTGCCCCATATACGAATACATATACACACAATTCATGATAGTCTTTAGGTAGAATTGAGCCCAACAAGCTTCTCATCCAGCTGTTTTCACCACGAGGCACTGTTTTAAAGTTCCAGGAATGTCACGAATCTGTGCTTTTCCTTTCCTTCCCTTTTTGGTAAAATGGGGAGCAAGGCTGAGAATACAGCATTTCAACCCATTCTTGGTGCTTTAAGCTAAACCTAGGTCACTATCATCCTTTGATTCCCAGCAGACAAAGCAAGCATCTTCTACTTTACCCTCTAGTATTTGGGGGCATTTTATATAATCTCTCTAGTACATTGCCTTCTCCTCAATTTTGAAGGGAAAACTGAGAGGCAAGTAATTGTAGAGAATAAGGAAGATGACTTTGACTGCAACATGCAGGAAATCTAGGCAAAAAAAATAAACTTTTTTAAAGCTAGAACAATGAGATTATTCAGAAATGATTCACTGAAGGAAGAGAAAGAGCATAATCAGACTTGCACGATTCTGTTATTATAGCCAGTTGTAATAAAAAATAGTTTTAGTTTTTATATGCGGTTGATTTCCTGGTGTGGTTTAACTTGTGGGACTCTCAGTAAGTTCCACAGTATTTCCAGAATACCTTGAAGCAGCAACTTCCTACTAGCTGCATACTGATAGCTATGAAGCTTTGTGAATCCTGCCTATAAATTTTATTTCCATAC
>JANHFL010002528.1:51181-65198 GCA_032468155.1 Oxyrhabdium leporinum | reverse complement strand
GAAGCCCAGCTTAGCCTTGTGAGAAGTTCCAGCTAGCCAAGGTCAATTATTGATATGCAGAGCTGGGAACTGAAAACCTGTTTCCTAAACAATATACAAGCACCTGATTGGACATTTGCCGATAACTGAGAGAGGGAAACTTGCTGTTGTGTTGTTTGTATGGGAAAAACCTCAGGTTCTGCTTAATGTCAACCATCCTGCTCTGTCGTCTAGCAAAGAAAGACTCCTGGCCATTTATTTTGCCAAGAGTATATTTTACCAAAGCTTAGGTGGTTACAGAAGTGGCATAAGTTGGTATAGGTATAGGTATGAATTGAATAATCCTGCCTGAGCTGAGTAGCCTGAACTATAAGGAACTTGGCTTGTGTGTAGTATGTGTGTATTTGTAGCGTGTGCGTGAGAGAGCAGGTGGCTGGCTGGGAGGAAGGAAGGATAACCCATTAATCTCTAGATTATGCATTTAAAGCCAGTGAGCAAATTTGCACTCCTGATTCCGCTTTGGCCATTTTCTTGCTTTGCTAAGAACAACCATCAGCTTGGAAAATTTAAACAGAAAAATCCAATCACCGCTAATCTGTCCACAAATACACATAGAGGGGAACAAATTTACAAAGATTGCTTCTGACTTGGTCCTTTGCCATGTTGGAAGCCTGTGAAAGGACCTGTGGTAGCTTTTCCCAAGCCTCTCCCCCGCCTCCTGGAATTGCCGTTTTTCTACAAGTCTCCTATAGCCCTCCCCCCAGTTGCAATTACAGGTAGTCCTCGACTTACAGCAGTTCATTTAGTGACTGTTCAAACTTACTACGGCATTGAAAAAAGTGACTTATGGCCATTTTTCATAGTTACGACCTTTGCAGCATCCCATGACCGTGTGATCAAAATTCAGATGCTTGGCAACTGGTTCATACTTATGACCATTGCTGTGTCCTGGGGTCATGTGATCCCCTTTTTTGCGACAAGCAAAGCCAATGGGAAATACGGATTTGCTTTACAATTGTGTTACTAGCTTAACAGTTGCAATGATTCGCTTAACAACTGTGGCAAGGAAGGTCGTAAAAGTGGGACAAAACTCACTTGACAAATGTCTCACTAACAACATGAATGTTGGGCTCAATTGTGGTTGTAAGTTAAGGACTTCCTGTAATGGAGATTTCTGCCTGTTGTTGTTTCTTGGCCCAAGTGTTGCATGGCTTTGCTCTACCACTCTAAAGCAGAGTGTCAGTCCTGTCCCATCTTGGGCATTCAGGAAAGAAAGACCCTCGACTCCATTTCCAGTGAAAAGTATTCTTTGACTGAAGTCAAGTGGTTACAATGGAGCAAAGCCAGATCTGAGGAATTCCCGCGTAACCCAAATACTTTTCACTTCTCCTGTCTCCTCACACCACACACCCCAGTCATTTGGGTGGTGTCCAATAAAGTCCCAGTTAGGAGTTTTGGTAACAGTTCCACATTTTGGTGCCTCTTTGAATGGATGTTTCACATTCCATTCCCGGGATTGTGTCCCTGGCTCTTTCCAACCATTGTCTCTGGATGGCACCTCTGGTTCCTGTCATCCCCCTCTCGACTTTCTCATCCCCTCACCCCATATTTTATGGCAGGCTGCCATCAAAGCGAATCAAAGCCGAAGCAGTTTGGAGGCAGATCTGACACAGTGTTTCTCAGCCTTGACTATTTTTACACTCCACTAGGGAGGCCAATAGAAAGAAGATGCTGAGACTCGAGAAAGAGTGCAGAGAGGAGCAACCAAGATGATTACTGTACGAGGCTGGAGATTAAAACATATGATGAACGACTGAGGGAACTAGGTGTGTCTACTCTAACAAAAAAGAAGGCCTAGAATGATATGACGGCTGTTTTCCAGTACTTGAGTGGTTCTCATGGAGAAGAAAGGGTTCAAGGGTGGGCTGCAGCATGGTCGCAGAGGTTTGCGCAGAACTCTTGCTCTGAGCCCTGGCTGGGCCCACCCACCCGTTCTTGCCCTAAGCTATCGCTAAACAACTCACCTTTCCGCTGCCCACGCTGCTCAGGTGAGCTCCGCGCTGCCCTTGCTGCACTCACCGGAGCTGGTTTAATCATCAGCTGCCTGCCTGTAGCTTCATATGCGCGACCAGCGAACCTCTTGTTAAAGCAAGAGCAGCCCGCCTCTGAAAGGGTTGACTTATTCTCCAAAGCTCCTGAGGGCAGGATAAGAAGCAATGGGTGGAAGTTCATCAGAGGCAGATTTCTAAGGAGAAATTTCCTACCAGTGAGAACAATGAAGCAGTGGAATGACTTGCCTTTTGAAGCTGTGGGTGCTCCATCATTGGAGGTTTTCAAAACTAGATCAGATAACCATTTGACCGGGATGGAATAAGATTATCTCCATATATATATATATATATAGCAATTATGCGCCAAGAGACTTCTAGTGACTGTAGAAGGTGGCTTAGGAGATGCCTTGGACCCAGAGGTGAATGCTTCTGGCCTAGAAGACCAAGACACAGGATGTTCTAGATATCAACTACTGAGAAGGAATTTCATGGGCTAACCACACTTTCTGAAACAATATCTTGAGTTTGTTGGGATCTCTGATAGAAATGCTTTTGTCTCAAAGAGGTTTTGAGGTGGGAGAATTAGCTGAGAAATTGGGAATGGGGTTTGGTTTTTCATGTCCAGCTTTTGATTGGACTAGAGCGTTCATTCGAAGAGAAATTCTGAAGCTCCAGGCATTAGATGTGCTGGTTGTTTAGCTGCTACCCTCGTACCGGGCTCTCCCATTTCTGCTCGGTCTTGTCAGGAAAGAAGCCCCTTTTCTGGGGTCAATAAAAGGACAGGGAAGGATTGCTACTGCATGCCCTGAACTGTCAGCTAGACAAGGTCCCAAAATGCCATTTTCATGACCCAAGATCGGTTGAAGTTAATCAAAGCAGCGCTACTGTTATGAGTACAGCTAATGAAGACTGCAGGCCAATTAACGGAGCTGTTGAGGCCAATTAGAGCTACTTTCAAAGATCTATTTATCTAGAACTAATCTGTTATTTGGCTAATTACCCCTTGCCTGGCTGCTCCCATCCCACACGGTGTGGTTGGTACAATGCCATCCTCCGATTGGGAATTCTTGATAGAGCGGATGCCTATAAGTTTGGAGCGACACGAATTTCTGACTAAGATATGAATTGTTGCTGGGGAGACAAAGTCTTTTTGGGCTATAGCACCTGCTTTATACAAAGAAATCACATCCTCGGGGCCCGGTAGTTCCAGTTGTAGGAAGAGCTCTACCTGTAAATTCCGGAAGGCACCTCCACCCGGGAGCTTGGAGACCAGCCGCTCCTTAAGTAGATGAGTCTTTCCCAAACTGGGACCTTCCAGATGTGATGAAGTTGATCTCTAAGCAGTTATCCTGGGCCAGGCAATGCAAAACAAGACAGCCAGGCAACTCCAAATTTGTTATGCTTTATAATTCTGTTGCCACTGATAACAGCCAGGAATCAGGAGAGTAATTAGCCAAAGTACTTGTCTAGAAAGTTAGGCGAGGAGCAACTAAAAGCAGAGGGAGAGCAGACTCAGAGACCGAAGAGGCGTCTATATGGTGGCGCAGTGGTTAGAGTGCAGTACTGCAGGCTATTTCTGCTGACTGCCGGCTGCCTGCAACTTGGCAGTTCGAATCTCACCAGGCTCAAGGTTGACTCATCCTTCCATCCTTCCGAGGTAGGTAAAATGAGGACCTGGATTGTGGGGGCAATATTCTGAGGTATATTAGATTAATATACTGATGTAAGAGTATTGCTTATAAGTTGTAAACCGCCCCGAGTCTTCGGAATGGGGCGGTATATAAATGTAAAAATAAAAAAAAATAAATAAATAAAAATTGTCAGGGTTGTGTTCTGAGATAGCATGGTATATACAATTGTTAAATCAATACAATTGGATATTGAATTGAAAAGAGCTATACCAGTATTTGAAGACAACACGTGTATACAAATGGCAACAGGTGAGAGAGTAAAGCCACAAGCAAACATGTTGATATAAAATATTGTAATGTCAGAAAAGCAGTGGAAGAAAATGTAATAGACCTAATTTACTGTCCATTGGAAGATAATTTGGCTGATCTCATGACAAAGCTATTGAGTATATAGACATACAAGGATCTTGTGCAACAACTTGGTTTAAATGCTGTCCAGCTATAAATTGGAGGGGTGCTAAGATATTTAAATTTAGGCCCCTCCAGTTTCCTGATGGTGCTGCATGGTAAGAATTTTTTTCTCTTACTGACGATCTGCTGATTTCACTGTTAAAGTTGGTTCTTGAGAGTGCTGCTCCCTGGTTTTGAATGGGAGCACTTAGGAGTGACCCAAGATGACTTTTGGATTAATCATGGACCCAGTGGGCAAGGGGAGTCTTGAAAATTCCAATTCCCTCTGGAAGCGATTGAAAAGTCATTGGGTGTATCTATCAAGCAGTTTTGTTTTCTGAATAGGGCAGAATTTTAACTTTCACTTTTTGACTTTATTGTTTTATTTTGCTTATGTTTTAAAAGTTGATTAACAGTTGGGTGAGTTATCTAATTATCCTGTGTGGGATAGTGGCTGGGGAGATTTATTGCACAGTAAACTATCCACTGCAAGGCACAAAGAAAGAGGGGAGTGGGACAAGAAGCAGGGAAGAGCCAGTGGGGAGGGATGCTTGGGGCATGGGACCCATGGAGATGCAGCGGGAGATGGGCAGACATGGCAGTGTGGCGGGAGTTAAGGGCAATGGTGGGTTAGCTGGGGCAAGAGGGACCATGGTGAGGTGGTTGTGGTAATGTGGTCACAGTCAATTGTCCTAGAGTCTAGACCCTCATGATACTCATGACTGAAAAGCCCTCAATATGATGGAATTTGAAAGATGGTGCTAAAAAACAAATGGGTAGTCATTTCCTGCACCTTCAGAATTTTATAATGTGGTTAGAAAGCATGAAAGATAATTTTATTCACATTAATAATTTTAGTATAGTAGGAAACATGGTCATTTATATCAATTTTGTTGCTCTGTTGTCATGCTCCTACCTTAAGACAGGTGCATTAGGCTGTATAACACCAAACTCAAGGAAGTGAGCCATTCTGCTTATTTGTTAGATGTAACCATAAGTATTTTCTGAACATGAAAAAGGAGTCTGATTGTCTTATCTCTGTAGTTGATAAGGATAATAGAAGGAGTAAAATCTGAACAAAAATCTCAAACTGAGACAGAGTGAGATGGAGGGAGGGAGAGGGGGAGAGAATATGTAAATATGTCCAACAGATGTCTTGAAACAACATGGGAAAATTCTGGAAACACTTCTTGTGGTGGTCAGAACCAAAAACCAAAAGTAAAAGCAGGAATTCTACGCTTAACATATGAACCAATTATACTTTTAGTATTGGAACATTCCCAGTAATTTACTGTGTAGGTACAGAGCCCAGGAGTGTGAATCATGACCATAAAGATAGTAAAGGAACTAACACTGAAGAGAAACAATGAAATTAGTCCCTTCAGAAAACTGACACATCACACAAAGCTGTATTTACCTGGGCACTTATTTCTTCTCTGCGCAGAAGTCGGATTGCCAGTCTCAATAGACCCACTACTGCTCTTTCCACTAAACAACAGTATTCCATAGCATTAATACATAAATGGTAAAGATGATCTCTCATTGCCTGCCAAACAAAAGTCACACGATCCCTATAGAGAAAGGGAAAGAAAAAGAGTATTGTGGGGAAAAGATAAACCAAACACAGGCTTTATTCCAGATAGTTGGTAGTTGGCATGTGTGATAATTTACTCAGATTTACTTGCTAAGGTTAGGAGACTCTAAATCAGGGGTATTAAACTCAAGGCCTGTGGACTGGATTCGGCCCATGGGGTGCTTAGATCTAGCCTTTGGGGCTGCCCTGGAAAGAGTGAAGGACTGGCCTGCAGTGCCTCTGTCAGCGAAAATGGAGCTCGGGAGGATTACACCCAGCCCTCCCAGACTCTGTTTTCGGCTCTGATGGCCTCCTGCAACCCTTTGTCAGCAAAAACTGGTGGTCGGGGTACTGCACTTAGTCCTCGTGAGCTCCATTTTCGGCCACAACGGCCTCCTGCAACCCTCTGCCAGCAAAAATGCAGTCCCCCTGAACTCCATTTTCGCTGGCAGAGGCTTGCAGGAGACCGTCACGGCCAAAAACGGAGCTTGCGAGGGCCACATGTGGCCCTCCTGAGCTCTGTGTTTGCTGGCAGAGGGTTGCAGAAGGCTGTCACAGCCGAAAATGGAGTTCAGGAGAGTCCATTTCCACTGGCTCAGGCCACCAAAGGCGCCTGACACGAGTGATGTCAAGTGGCCACCCCCACCCTGGCCATGCCCACCGTAGCCCACCAAGGTCAAACACAACCCTGATGCAGCCCTCAATGAAATCGAGTTTGACACCCCTGCTGTAAGTTCTAGTCTTTCATTAAAGCATGGGAGCTGGCTGGGTGGCTTGGGACAGCCACTCTTAGCCCAACTCATCTCACAGGGTTGCTGCTACAGAAAAAATAGGAGGGAGCATTATGTACGCTGCCCTGAGTTGTACAAAATAAAGGCAAGATACAAATGAAATAAATAATTTAGCCAAAATTAAGGTCCACTAATCCAGGGGTCACCAACATGTGGGCCACAGCCCACTACTGGGCCATGGCCTATTGGCCTCCAGGCCGTGTAAGTAGCTGGTCAATACAATGCAGTCCCACTTGTATGCATTTCTGCGAATGTCGTGGGTGCTCATGGCCCAACTCGCGTGAGTGTTGTCACAGGCACTTGATTTTACTCGTGGAAACATCGTTGCGGGTGCTTGCAGTCCCACGCCATTTATACTTATATGGTAGAGTATAAATTCAGATATTTGAAGAAAGTACAGAATATCTTTTGAACTATTTGTAGGAGTATGTTTGATGTTAATTTTCTTAGTTATTACAGGGTTACTTTTGGATAGATATAGACGACTTTAAAGAGACCTCAATTTATCATTAATTACATTCAGTTCCTTATCAATTAAAGAGATAATATCTGCTGTTTCTATGCAATGTCTAGCTAGAAATTCTTTTTGAGAGATGTTATCTGTTGGTTGATAAAGAAGAGCTTTTTCTGTTGCTTGTTAGTACAAGATTTTAATACGATTCGAATGTTGTAATATTAATTACATACTGTGGTGATTAGAACTAATACACGTGGCTTTTAGTTTGATAAATTCCATTCATGGTGAGAAGATTGAGATATTTGATGTATTTTTATTAAATGATCAATACTCAGATGTATCAGCAGAGAAACTTTCATTTAAATCCTTGGCTTGTAGGAACAGTTTTGTCCCTTCAATGAAATGTTAGCTTTACAGGTTTTTCTCCTTTTATATTGGTATGTGTGCATGTGTATAAAGGATAGCAGATAATTAATACATGTATAAATGTATGTATCTGAGAGAGATACACATAGACATACACATAATTAGTCATATACTAACAGTGTAATGGATTTTTAAAATTCTACGACTTGGCTCTCAGACAATCAATCAATTAATCAATGCATAATTTTGCTAAACTATCTGCACTTACAATTGTTTTCTAAGTGGAAATTAGCCCATGTTGTCATTTTACGTGGTGACTGTTGTTGTTAATTTTATACAGGTAGTCCTCAACTTACAATGTGTTGCTTGGCAGCAATTTGAAGTTACGACAAACCTCCCCAGGGCTACTTATGAGCAGATTTAAAGTTCCAACAGCTGGTCTGCAGTCACACAATCACATTTTGAATGCTCAATGCACTTATGGCTGTTTGCAGCGTCCTGCAGTCTTATGACAGCTATTTACAAGTTTTTGCTGGAAACCAGCATTTATTTCAGCTTTCTGGCAAAAAATACCCACTGCAAATAATGACTGCTGCAAAAGAGATTGTAAAATCCAGTGTGGTCATGGGCTGGCATGACTTAAACATAATTCTGGACTCAATTACAGTTGTAAATAAAGAAGTACCAGTAATTAGTGGAAAGAGATCACTTTCTGGTCAGCTTCACATTAAGAAGTGGGTCACATATTGGGACAGACTGGAGAAGATCAAGCAGAATTTGATATGAAAATCTCACCATCACCCCTTTAACCTGACAATTTATCTGAGTTTCCAGTTTGAAGAATGTTATCAAGTAAAATTGAAAGTTCTCAACATTTTTGCCATATCAAAGGGTAAAATGGCTCACCTATTTTCCAGCACAATCCTCAAAAGCATCTCCAAACAGAAAGCACAGTCTTCTTCATCATAAGTATCCTCATCAGGAGACACAGATATGAGAGCCTGAAGCAGCCAAAGAATATTCACATATTTAACATTGGTATGAAAGTGAGAACAGATACAATAAGCACCAATGTAGCACAGAAGAATTTCTAGGGAGAAAGAACTCTAAGAAACTAGCAATTATTTTATTATTTTGATATGTAATGTAAGTAATACAAATCCATCTAAAATTAGCAATGAAATCCCATTACCCACAGTAAATTTTCTCAAAACTCTGCAACTGGTTTAAGCCTGCCTATTTCTAATCTGCCTGAAAGGCTAATGCAAACTTCACCTTCATTAATTCCTGCAGGGACTCAAGTTGCAGAAACTTGCTCTCAGTGATTAACTTCTCTGGATCACATTGCTGTAAAGTGGAAAATTAGAAGAGAAACAAATTATTAATGTCACAAGATAGAAATAAGTAAAATACACATGATATAAAAACCAAGTATCCACAAAAAGTTCTAGAATGTATTGCCTCTATTAATACCCCATACTAATTTTTAGGATGAAGGACTTCTTGGTTTGAACACAGTTCAAACTTCTTGGTTTGAATCTTTTCTCAAGGAATTAAAGAGCACGGCTTCTTGAAAGGACTATGAACTGTAATAAAAATAGAATAGAATAGAATAGAATAGAATCAGGGTTGTGTTTGACCTTGGTGGGCCAGGGTGGGTGTGGCCAGTTTGACGTCACTCGTGTCAGGGGCGCCTGTGGTGGCCCAAGCGCTCTGCCAGTGAAAACAGAGCTCGGGGGGGATGTGTACGAGCTCTGTTTTCACTGACAGAGGCACTGCGGGCCAGTCCTTCGCTGTTTCCGGCGCAGCCCTGCGGGCCAGATCTAAGCACCCTGTGGGCCAGATGGCAGTTCAGTCTCTTCTATCATTCCAGACAAGTGGCTGTCCAGTCCCTTCTTAAAAGTCTCCACTGATGAAGCTCCCACAACTTCTGAAGGCAAGCTGTTCCATTGGTTGATTGTTCTCACTGTCAGAAAATGTCTCCTTATTTCTAGGTTGAATCTCCTTGATCAGTTTCCATCCATTATTCGTTGTCTGGACTTCAGGTGCTTTGAAAAATAGCTTGACCTCCTCCTGTCTGTAATAGGCCCTCAAATATTGGAACACTGCTATTATGTCTCCTTTGATCCTTCTCTTCACTAGACTAGCCATGCCCAGTTCCTGTAACCGTTCTTCCTATGTTTTAACCTCCAGTCCCCTAATCATCTTTGTTGCTCTTCTCTGCACTCTTTCTATTGTAGGGGTGCTTAGGTTTGGCGCGTGGGGCTGGCCTGTAAAAAGCAAAGCACTGGCCTGCGGTGCGTCTGCTAGTGAGAACAGAGATCGGGGGGGGGGGGGCGCACACACCCCCGAACCCCGTTTTTGCTGGCAGAGAGCTGTCAAAACAAACTAAAAACCAAACAAAAGGAGAAATGTTTCCTCTTTTGCAGTTGAGCATGCACGGAGGGACAAGAAAGAAGAAAGGGAGAGAGGAAAGACAAAGAAAAAGAAGGAAAGATGAGAAGAGAGCAAGGAAGGAAAAATAAGGCAAGAGGGGAAGAAAGGAGAAGGAAGAAGGAAGGAAGGAAGGGATTGAGGAAGCAGGGATTGAGAAAGGGGGAGAATGGAGGAAGGAAGAAGGAAGGAGGGGTTTGAGGAAGGAGGAATTGAGAAAGGGAAGGAGGAAGGAAAGAAGGGATTGAGGAAGGAGGGAGAGGAAGGAAGAGATTGAGGAAGGAGGGAGGGATTGAAAGGAGGAGGAAGGAGGGAGGGATTGAAAGGAGGGAGGGATTGAAAGGAGGGAGGAAGGAAGATTATAAGGGAGGGAGGGTCTCAGGGAAGTCCTGCCTTAGCACTTGGCCACCACAGGTGCTCCTGACATGAGTCCTGTGTCATTCCCACCATGGCAACACCGGGGGTCCCAGCCATGCCCCACACACCCCCTCTGACCCTCCGAGGTCAAACACAACTCTGATGTGGCCCTCCATGAAATCACGTTTGACACCCCTGTTCTAGAGTCTTGACATCTTTTTATAGTGTGGTGACCAAAACTAAATGCACTATTCTAGGTGTGGTCTTACTAAGGCTATGTTTTAATTTCCAGTCCTATGTTTTAACCTCCAGTCCCCTAATCTTCTTTGTTGCTCTTTCTAGAGCAGGGGTGCTTAGCAGGGGTGCTCTATATGGTATTAGTGCCTGATCTTGATTGAATCTTTCTGTTAATGCAACTTTGGATTGGATTGGTTTTTTTGGCTGCCACTGCACACTGTTGGTTCATATTTAATTGGTTGTTCACTAAGATTCCAAGATCTCTCTCACAGTTACTGCTATTAAGCCTGGTTTCTCCAAATCTGTATGTGTACTTTTGGTTTTTCTTGTCTAAATGTAAGACTTTACTTTTCTCTATATTGAATTTCATTTTGCTAGTTAGGGCCCAGTGTTCAAGTCTGTCAAAAATAAAAACAAAATCAAACAAATATACCTGTCCAATATATTTGAAAATATATTGCACTATTTAAAATATGGAGGCCCCTAAGGAACTTAATGTTGTCTCTTTTTTCCATCTTGAGTTGAGTGCTATCATCTACTGATAATAAAATCCACTATAAATATCATTTTTTTTCTACTCAGAGTGAGTTAAATGTCATGTTAAAAGGTAAAGGTAAAGGTTTCCCCTTTCCGGTCATGTCCAACTTTAGGGGATGGTGCTCATCTCCTTTTCCTAGTTGAGGGAGCCAGCATTGTCTGAAGATGCTTCTGTGGTCAGTGACTGACATGACTATATGCCAAGGTACACGGAACACTGTTAAAATAGCCAACTATGCTGTTTTTCCTCTTTGCCATTAATCAGAACTACAGTGGGATGACACAAGGATCCCTGTCAAAAGGTACCTAACATTTCACTATACTGTATATCTAATACTGACTTCCAAAGCAAAAATGTGCCTTTAGAACAAGAAGTGATAATCATGGAAGTGATGATGGAAGGAAATACTTCTTCTCTATCTCTTACTTACTTATCCCAATGTAATATACTCTGTATTTTTACTGCTGTACACATCTTAAGCTCCCACCCAAAGATGGTGGTATTATTGCTTGCTGCATAGTCAGCCAAGTGTTTAGACTGGATTTGGCATGTTTATCCATCTATTGCAATCCATTTATCCATTTATCCCAAGGTCCTGGGAAAGGCAGTTGTTGTTTGATGATGTTAAAGGTATCACTGTATTATTATATTATTACAGGTAATACTCTCTTAGCTATCACATTTCAGACTGACAAATTCACTGCTAAGTGATGTGGTCATTAAGTGAGACATCCTGTGACCATGGCTTCTCCATTGACTATGCTTGTTGGAAGCCAGCTGAGAAGCACACAAATGGCGATCACATGACCGATAGTCATAAATGTTCACCAGTTGTTAAGCATCCAAATTTCAATCATATGATCGCAAGGAGGCTACAACAGTCATAAATGTGATGACTGTTTATAAAAATTTTCAACACCATCATAAATTTGAAGAGTTGCTAAACAGGACAGTTGTTTTGATACATATGCGTGAAATATGCAGACATGCATGCATACATTTACATTAATAATTTATACTTTACAATTTATTATATTATAAATGCATACTGTATATCATAATGGTGTATGATACACACACACACAATTTATTATATTTAGTTTAACTACAGCATCTATCACCAATTTGGACTAGTGGCATTTTCTTATGTGACTAAAAAGCCTATAATTTTAAAGTCCTTGATAGTGATAAATCAGTTTAAAATTCAAATCTTAAGGAGTGAATGAACCAAAGAGATCTGCATTTTGTTTAAGTAATGGGAAATCATCTCAATGTCTACATGAAAGATTTCAAAATGACTTATAACATAGTCAAGTCAACAGTATTTCAGACTTTCTGGACTCTCCTGGGTTTGCATAAAAAGGGAATGAGTAAAATCATGCTGTTGTTTTTTTATTTGTTTATATTTCATTTTCTTAATCACCTTTCTCCCTCAGATTGGGACTCTGGGCAATGTTGGAGATACAATTACAATAACAATTAAAATATCTATTTCCAATCTTTTAAAACAATTGATTATAACTACACATAATAACATGACTTTGAGACATGGTTTCATATTTTCAGATGTAAATATTCTTTTGAACATGGACATTGACAATTGAACTACTGAATCAGATTCATCACTCTCTTCTCAATGCTAAGAAATCTGTCCTTCAACAATGGAAAGATAAATTTATTGCCTCAATTACTCAATGGATTAAAGATTTGATGTTCTACTCTATATGCCATTATCTTTTACCTGAACCCAAATTACCTTTATACATTCCAGGGCCACTCTCTTTGCTTCCTGATTCTCTGTGGATGGTCCTCTCATACCAGATTGTTCTGTGCCACTGAGTGTCAGCCAGTTAACAAAAATGAGCACTGTAGACTCACCACTACAAAAGAAAAACATGCAAATAGAACTCAGTATCAGAGTCCCAAATCTAAAGCAGCCAAAATGATTCAATTTATTCTCAAGAGAGTTGTATCAGCAACTTTATTTAGAAGTCCAAGGATTGCAAAGGACTCTCAAATTAATTGAAGTATGGGGGAATCTAAAATATAAGGGTGAAGGTTCGTTCACCGAGCTTGTAGGGTTGGTTTCTGAACATTTCATTGCGAGGCTAAGTAACATCTTCAGCAGAGTTTAGAGGATGTCAGTGTTCTTCTGTTTATAAGGGTTTCAGGTGTAGATGTGTCAAGTGAAGGTCTTATTATGGATCTTGTGATGGGTCAGGTGTGAGTCATCAGTGAGAGTATTGTGATGGGGAGCTAGATCAGGTGAGGGTCATTGGGATAAAAAGTGCTGATTGGGAGGACTTGCATGGGTTGATTGACGGTTGGTGCTGTCTCTGGTGGCTATGCGGTTGATTTGGATTCTGAGGGGTTCGTAGGCTGGTTGTAGGTCAGTGTGTCTGTTGATGGAATTGCTTCTGGAGTGCCAGGCTTCGATGAACTAACGAGCATGGCAAGTGGTAGCGTGGCCAATTATTTTTGTGTTTCTCCAATCGAACTGGTGCTGTTGGTGTTGGTGTGGGTAGACATTAAGGATTTGGGATTGTGGGAGGGGTGGGGTGGGACTGATGTTGCGGCAATCCATGAGACCGCTGAATCCAAGCTGCCGGGGTGGTGGTCCAAAACGGACCTAAATCGCCTTGTAGGGGTGATGAATGGAAAGAGCATAGTACACTGATCACGGGGAGCCCGCAATCTCCCTGAGTGATCCGGATAAGGCTCTTCAACTTGTCAGCTGGAAGGTGGCCACTGCGTGCCACTCCGAAGCTGGGGCAGCCACTGGAAAGAACAGAGAGATGGAAGGACGATGTGATTGATCTGGGTGACAGACTTTCAATTCTGAATTTTTAATGCTAATAAAAAAAAGAAAGAGCCACCTGGAGAATAATTGAGAGAAAGTGAGACCAAAAGGGGAGGTGGAAATGTTTTCTTTTTCCACCTCCGGAAGAAAGCGGCAAGGAAAGCTTAAGAGCCATTACTTAGAACAGAAAATTGATTAAAGGACTTGGTGGAAGAGTGCATTTAGAAAACTGGACTGAGTATTTAAATATAACATTTCCAAACCTTCAAATCAGAAAATGTTGGATCTTATAAACTGACTGTATGGAACTTCCCCCCCCCCTTTTTTTTTTTTTGGCTACAACACAAAATTTAT